>JADDOH010006144.1:0-77954 GCA_016648135.1 Agrypnia vestita | reverse complement strand
ACCACAGACCTTCTTAATTTATGTGAAGATAGAAAGTTCAGACCCGCGTTCTACACAAACAACACTATTAAGAAATACATTTTCAATAATAAAACTAAAACAGAACATCTAGATAATAGTGGGGTTTATAAAATTAACTGTGGGAACTGCCAATCATGCTATATAGGACAAACCGGAAGAAAAATAAAAACGCGAATAGATGAACATTTTAAAGGGATAAAAAATTTCAATATTAATTCAGAGATGGCAGACCATGTGAGATCAGAGGGACATCACTTCAAGTATGATAACGTGGAGGTGTTGCATGTATGCAAAAAAGGAAAGAAATTGGACATTTTGGAAAATATAGAAATTCATCTAAATAATGATAAGGCCTTAAACATACAAACACCATTTATTACATCCCCCCTTCTTACCATACTAGCCCCTCCCAGCAACCACTTTCACTTGCCTGCCCCTCCCCCACTCCCGACAACTCCCGCCCCTATGCAGTAGATAAAATGTCTTCTAGTCTTAAGTTAGTATATTACTGAAGATGATGCAGTAAGCATCGAAAACGTTTTAATTAATTCATTTAATTAAACTGTCATTGTGTGAAGTAAACAAAGTTGTGTTCTATTCATAGTTATAACTTTAAAAACAGTTAAAAACATGATTTTATGAAAACTTACTGAATTTTGTCCACAGAACTATAACAATAAAATGTGTACTGTATCATGGGAAGGACCATTGATATCTTTGGCATAGTCCCTTCAAATATTTGAAAAAAAACATATTTAGAACATACATATCGTCACCGTACAAGTACATATAATACATCCTATGTGCCGTTTAGTACATTCTAAGACGAACGAATCAATTTGTCAATTTTTCATATAAATAATGGAGATATACTTAAAAAAACATTGCCATTCATCTTAAAAGTCTGCTTAGTAATTATTTAAAATATTTTTTATAAATCTAGTCTGTGCAATTATTTTTTAAAACAGTTTTATTCATTTAATTCAGAATGTACTAAAACATCACATAGGATTAATTATATATACAGCGACGATATATACATCTTTAAATCTTAAACCAGCTTATACAAGTCATTAAGACTTCCATACAGGTTTTCATATAAATAGCTTCGTCACTGTGAGTCTTATCTTATTTAATAACACTGCTTTAATATAAATACTTATATAATATAACGGGCTTTTATCGGGCTTACGACCTGTCATTGGCAGGCTTAAGTGATCACTTTACACAATATAATGTTCACCGATTCCACCCATGATGGACCACAGATATATCAAAGTTGGAGAGTTGTGTGTATGGTATTTATTTATGTACCTCGCTTACTTTGTTCAATACAATTTCGCTATCGCCACCTATGGTTGAAATTTGTCATTCCCAATTCGTCAAATCACTTTTTACATCGTTAACGATGCGGAACATTTTAGATTCATAATGTAGGAAAATGTTTTATTTTAGATATTGCGGTCTAACCTTCTAACAGTCTAATATTACAGACAATTTATTTGACAAACAAAAGTTTACGAATATTTAATTATAGTACATAACATTTAACTTATGAGTTTCAGATATATTTTCCTTTACAATATCATGATTTAATTTTATTATTCAAAATATTTATAATCAAAATAAATCAATTTCGCTATTGTATATATTGTCTACATGTCATATTATTTGCAAATTGCTTTCTGCAGAACAAATTGAAATGAAAAGATAATAGTGGTTTCAAAAATTATTAAAGTAAATTTACTGGAGTAAGAAAGTAAATACTGAAGACAGTTTGTTTATTTGATAAAAATAAGTCATAAAAGAATTGTTATAATGCAAAAGAATATATTTTTATAAAAATTGGGTATTTGAAGAAAGCTAAAACAACACTCTAATGTATTGATACGTCTTTGGTCAAATATAATTGTGTTTCTTTCTTGGTCTTTGTATTCATTTATATGTGTAACTCTTTTATCAAATGGGCATTCTAATAACCCGGCATATATTTTTATTTTTATTTTTTAATATATCTTACAGTTTGTTACATTTTATTTTATTCTAGTCTATGAAAACTATGCTATTTCTCCAAAAATAAACTAACTTGTACTAGGAGAAGGAGTAAATGTTATTACTTAATGTGTTTTAAAATGATTAATTTTTAATTTTATTTTTTGAAGTACTCATTTAACTGCTTTTTTATTTGTTAGTCTCAGTCTAGTTAATCTCAGTTATCTTCTTAATTTCTGTAGGGAGGCTATTGAAATTCTTTATTCCTAAATATATGTAATTTTTTTGATATTGTTTGGTGTTATATTTTGAAAATATATAAAGATCTTAATGATGTGTTTGTCTCAAATTTTGTATGAATATTTTCTTTAATTATTTGTATAATAGAATTTTTTTCAAAATATTAGGTCCTTACATATGAAATTGGCGTTTAGTATGGGAGGAACATAAAGCCGATTTTTTTTTATTATAATATATTTATTTAATCAAAGTATGTACCATTGCTATCTATGCACTTTTGCCATATCATAGGTAGTTCATCTATCCCTTTATTAAAAAAACCATTCGGACGGGAATCAATAAAATCTTTGAAGGCGGTTTGGAGTGCCCCATCGGAGTTGAATTTTTTCCTTTGCAAGAAGTTATCCAAATTTCGAAAAAAATGGTAATCTGTTGGGGCAAGGTCTGGAGAGTAAGGTGGATGTCTTAGACATTCCGATTGATGCTCCTCTAATTTGGTAGCCGTCTGTTGTGCAGTGTGTGGTCTAGCGTTATCATGAAGCAGCAGTGGCCAGAGCGATTAACCAGCCTCGGTTGTTTAGCAGCTAGCTTTTCCATCGTGGTTTGCAGTTGCTGACAATAGACATCTGCCGTAATCGTCTGGCCAGATTTAATAAAGCTGTAGTGTACGACACCAGCATTAGTCCACCAAACGCTCACAAGTAACTTTTTTGGAGTCAATTTTCGCTTGGGGCATGGTTTGGCTGGTTCGGCAGGGTTCAGCCATTGCTATGAGCGCTTCCGATTATCGTACAGGATCCACATTTCATCACAGGTAATGATTCCATTTAAAATCCCTTCATTATTGTGCCGATTGAGTAATGCAACGCAGCAGTCAACGCGCGTTTGTTGATTTGCTTCACTCAATTCGTGAGGTACCCACCTTTCAAGCTTTTTCACCTTACCAATTTGCTTCAAGTGGATTAAAACAGTTTTATCACTAACACCGCAGCCTGCAGCTAACTCGGATGTGGTTTGCGATGGATCCGCTTCCACAATAGCCTTCAATTCTTCATTATCAACTTTGTCTCCGGCCGTCCACGGGGCTTGTTCTGCAGGTCGAAATTTCCAGAACGAAAACGTTGGAACCAAAAACGCACTGTGTTTTCTTTTGCGGCACCGTCGCCATACACATCATTAATCCTTCGAGCCGTTTCTGCAGCACTGGTGCCACGGTGGAACTCGTACTCGTAAATAACGCGATATTTCAAGTTTTTCATTTTGTAAACTGAGTGACGCAAAGAAAAAAACAATTGAGGAAAAAACAAATGAATTATAATTTTCAAAATACAAATACATGAGTAAATAGCTGTATAAATTTGAATTTAGAATTCCTAACCAAAGAGAAGATATTTGAGATCAAATTTGCCAGTACGACAAAACGCCAATTTCATATGTAAGGACCTAATATATTCTAATTTCGGAACTGGGAATTTCGAGAAGAGTGTTTGTGTTGAGAAGTTTGTTTTTTTAAGATCATTTTGATAATCGTTTTTTATATAACTTTCAGTGAGTTCATTGCGTTATCGTATGCCTCTATCCATCCAATAATGCCATATTGCAGTCGTGGGTGGACAGTAGCAAAATACACCCTTTTTAAGTTGTTTACTAATACTATAAAATTATTATATTTTATATTTAAATATACTTTTAAATAAATAAGATCTTTGCATAATTAATAGAATTAAAAAAGTTTGGGCATGTTGAGCAAATGAATGAGGGAAGAATGGTAAGAAAGATACATAACGCAAGTGTTGACGGTGCCATAAAGAGAGGGTCACCATGGAAGACGTGGCACGGCCAGTTAACCAGATACTGGAAGATGGTCCCGTTAGAAGCCTCAACAACTGTCGATCTTGCATGCGAAGATGTATGAATGTGAATGAGGCGAGAGTTGTAAGTCAAGACAGAAAATAGTGGCGCTCAATCCTCTCTGCTCACCCCCACGAAGAAACGGCGTGATGGTAAGTAAATAAGTAAGTATACTTACTATTTTTCTTGTAATATTTTCGCGACTTAATATAGATTTTGCTAGCGAGGCAGGTAGGTATAAAACAATAGTAACCAATTCACATATCAATTTTTTAGATGCGAATAAAAAATCAATAAGAAAAAATAAATAGGAAAAATTGTAAGCAGCAACGGTGCAATGGCACTCCAGCCTCGTAAATTTTTTTAGCGCATTCGTCTGAGATTTCTAGGGCAACACGACAATTTTAAGCTTGCATTCACTTTTATGTGAATAAAAATGACTCAAAATTTATTCGTAAAAATAATTTGCGGTTCGATTTGCTTCGGATTCAGCGTTTTTCTATGAAGCATGAGGGAAAACGAAATTCGAAAATACAGAAATAAAATCACGGACGAAACCTGGTGGTAAAGCTGAACTGCTATACCACTTTACATAAAAAAATAGTATATATAAAGTCAGTTTGCTGAAGGAGTAATCGAAAAAATGATAACAATGCTGACGAATATTTTAACTGTTAGATATTTTTCGGTGGAAATTCATTATTACATTTGTTAAATAATACGAATTAAAAAAACACCGTACTATTCCGCTGTTTATTTTATTTAATGTTATAACATTTTGAAAGACAACATCTTATTATCAATAACGGATTTCAACCGTTGAAATACGTTGATACGTTGTGAACCCTGTAAATGTCCAAAAAAATCTTCCATACGTACTTGACCATAGAAATAGTAAATAGTTGTTGGTGTAGGTACTGGTCATGACGCTCGCCTTGTGATCTGGTGATCGGTGGTTCAAGCCCCATTCCAGGACACTAGCAATTTTTGTTAGTTTAGTTTAGTTTGTTGATACATGTATTCCATATTCGCATCTCTATTTAAAAAAAATAAAAATATAAATAGCTTCATCTCTGTGAAGCATCTATAATTTATCTAAATTAGGCTACTCTTTTTTATGAAGAATGTTTAAAACTACGTTTAGTAGAATTTATGTATACCTATATGAAATTTATTCCTTATATAATTCCCCATACATACTACATACATTTATAGTTTATGCAATACTAGCTGTGCCCGCGCGGCTTCGCACGCGTAGATTTTCAGTACACTGTTTGGATCATTATAGAAGTTTCGCGAACCTTCTACAACACGCTCCTTCCAGAACTTTCAAGAAATTTATTGAATGTACACGAACCTTCTAGACACACCGACACATTCCGTCACTCAGTTTAGAACTTTATAGTACTTTCGGGAATTTTCTAGAACCTTCTTTTTCCAGAACTTTCTAGAGCAGGTTTTTCCGGAACCTCCTAGACTCACCGACACAGTCATCGCGCCTGTTTTGAAACAATCTGAATCATTTGCGGCCTTCCCATAACAAAACAATGCGCTAGAAAGCACATTTTCGTCACCCACTCCCACCCACGCTCAGCCACCCCCACCAAACTCGCACATTTTAAATGGGCTATCCACCACTATAACCACCAGGGGGTGGTAGTATCTGGTTGTGAAGAAAACTTGGCGGTTAGGGAAACACGGGTTTCTTTATATATATATATATATATAATATCTAAATATATATATAATATATATATAAATATTAGGTCCTTACATATGAAATTGGCGTTTGGTATGGGAGGAACATAAAGCCGATTTTTTTTTATTATAATATATTTATTTAATCAAAGTATGTACCATTGCTATCTATGCACTTTTGCCATCTCATAGGTAGTTCATCGATCCCTTTACTAAAAAAACCATTCGGACGGGAATCAATAAAATCTTTGAAGGCGGTTTGGACTGCCCCATCGGAGTGAATTTTTTCCTTTACAAGAAGTTATCCAAATTTCGAAAAAAATGGTAATCTGTTGGGGCAAGGTCCGGAGAGTACGGTGGATGTCTTAGACATTCCAATTGAAGCTCCTCTAATTTGGTAGCCGTCTGTTGTGCAGTGTGTGGTCTAGCGTTATCATGAAGCAGCAGTGGCCTAGAGCGATTAACCAGCCTCGGTTGTTTAGCAGCTAGCTTTTCCATCATGGTTTGCAGTTGCTGACAATAGACATCTGCCGTAATCATATGGCCAGATTTAAGATTTAAAATCCCTTCAGTATTGTGCTGGTTGAGTAATGCAACGCAGCAGTCAACGCGCGTTTGTTGATTTGCTTCACTCAATTCGTGAGGTACCCACCTTTCAAGCTTTTTCACCTTACCAATTTGCTTCAAGTGGATTAAAACAGTTTTATCACTAACACCGCAGCCTGCAGCTAACTCGGATGTGGTTTGCGATGGATCCGCTTCCACAATAGCCTTCAATTCTTCATTATCAACTTTGGTCTCCGGCCGTCCACGGGGCTTGTTCTGCAGGTCGAAATTTCCAGAACGAAAACGTTGGAACCAAAAACGCACCGTGTTTTCTTTAGCGGCACCGTCGCCATACACATCATTAATCCTTCGAGCCGTTTCTGCAGCACTGGTGCCACGGTGGAACTCGTACTCATAAATAACGCGATATTTCAAGTTTTTCATTTTGTAAACTGAGTGACGCAAAGAAAAAAACAATTGAGGAAAAAACAAATGAATTATAATTTTCAAAACACAAATACATGAGTAAATAGCTGTATAAATTTGGATTTGGAATTCCTAACCAAAGAGAAGATATTTGAGATCAAATTTGCAGTACGGCAAAAACATCAATTTCATATGTAAGGACCTAATATATATATATATATATATATATATATTGATTATTTCGTAAGCGGTCAAAGTACTATAAGCATTAACGCAACCTAATAAATAAAAAATATAATATGTAGGTACATATATTACATATATTAATATTAATAATTATCTTTAGAAGGTCGTTTTTATATATTAAAAAGGCTGACTAATGTAAATCGCAAGCTCTAGTACTTTTTTTTACATAATTGATGATGGAGGTGTTTTTGTGATGCAGCTTCTTGCAATGCCATTACCGGATCCGGAGCCTTATCTCGAACGAGGATGCACTCAGCGTCATCAGTGTTATCGAGCCCCCGCCGTGATTGGCCGCGATGACTCTCCGAAATCCCCCATCGGTCTCAATAAGCGGCTCCTCGTCGCGTCATCAGTCTCCGCGCGGCGACAGCGCGGGAAATTAATCTGCGCGGCGCGAAAACGAAAAAAGTTTCCGCCGTGAAACATTCATCAAGGCGGGCGAAAAATTCAAAGTCGCCCGCGGTCCAAGGGACAAAGGGGCCCATCCGGCGCTGCACCACGCCTCGGGCGCCTCCCCCTCCCCCACCGCCCCCACAAACCGCGCCACAAACCCACGCGTCAAGCCATCGTCATTAGCGATAGGCAACACTTCATTTCGGATTGAAGGCTTCAAAATGAATGCTTCATTTGCAGTAGATACCGAAACATTACGCACTTCGTCTACTTCAATCAAACATAATTAAATTTTCACACGAAGCAAACACATTGTGATGAGACTAATATCTTTAAATAAAATAACTTTTTGTTTAACACCACTTTATTGAGTTAAAACCAACTAGTTTCGACTCACAACTGAGTCTTCATCAGGTTTCAGATATTACCACTTTACATAAAAAATTAGTATATATAAAGTCAGTTTGCTGAAGGAGTAATCAAAAAAATGATAACGATGCTGACGAATATTTTAACTGTTCGATATTTTTCGGTGGAAATTCATTTGTTAAATAATATGAATTAAAAAAAACACCGTACTATTAGACTGTTTATTTAATTTAATTTTGTTTTTATTTAGTTAATATCTTTTTAATGTTTTTATTTAGTTAATATCTGAACCCTAATGAAGACTCAGTTGTGAGTCGAAACTAGTTGGTTTTAACTCTATAAAGTGGTGTTAAACAAAAAGTTATTTTGTTTAAAGACAAACATAATTATTTCGTTGTCCGCCTGTCCATCTGTCTATCTGCCTGCCCCCGTAATCTCGTGTAACGTCCGTAATTTCGTTCGAATTCACGGCTAAAAAAACGAAATTAAACGCCCGGAGATGAGGCTTGAGCCCCGGGCCAGCAAACCCGAACCGGCCGCTCAACGCATGTTGCCATCGCCTCTTCGTGGAGAGTCAAAAAGATACTGTAAATATATACTAGGGCTTAGCAAAGACGCGAACTTTTGACGGGTTGCAGCTAGTATACTATATTATGATGCTAGATGCTTATATGTTATATTATTTATTGAATTGGTGTTAACTTTGTGGAATGATATTTTTTAATTATATATAAATATAAATATATATAATAATATAAAATAAATATAAATATAATAAATATAGCACTTGTCTAAGACCACTTCACAAGTGATCTTAGACAAGTGCTATATAATTGCTTATGCGCTATTCGTGTAGTATTTCAAAACATAACTGCTATAAAACTATGTGTGTAGCTAAAAAGTATCGTTGACGGGGGGTGGGATATGAATCAGTAATTTTATCTATAACAAATCTGCCAAAAATTTTAATATAATAAAAATGAACTAAAGTGTTCACTCGTTATCAAAACACTTCACTACTCTAAATAGCGCTATTCTCATAACCTTTACTGGCGGCTGAAATGTATATAATAAAAGTTAGTCATTTTTGATGGGTTATAGTTAGTATATCTGGGACAATATATGTACAGTAATTGTGTTATAATAAGAGTATGAAAATATTTCGCTGCATTTTGAATGATAACTGCAGGTATCATATTATTTTGAATAGCTGCTATGACAACTGACGTGCGTCAATCATGAAAACTCTTATCTATATATTACTCTCTACCAGAGTAACAACGGTTTAAATTTATTTACAAATTTTTCAATAATCAGGAGTTCAATTTATAAAGGTCATAATTATGTAATGTGTTGCCGGAATTTAAAATGTTATCACATTTTGCCCGTTGCATAAAATTTAATTAAAGTATATTTTAAAAGCAAATAAATGAAAAATTAAATTGAAAAACAAACACTGTTTAAAACAACTGTTTTATATTATGTAATATCGATAGCACGAACGGATAAAAAGCGTATAAATTTACTGCAAATTTGTACGTTATTATTATGTTATTTGCGCTTTTTTTAGTCTTAATTGTATCCATTTTATTTAAATGTACAAGAGAATTTTCAAATACACATTTAAATTGAAGCTGGGATATTGAAATAAATATCTTCTTCTTCTAGATCTGTTGATCCGTTCTGGCAGAAAGCTGCTAGCTACTCTTGGGATGTCAAGATCCAACTATCTCTCTAACTTGTAGGCCTCTTTAGATCTCTCAGAAAGACGATGATCAGGTGGAATTTCATTAACTGCATTGTAAGGGATTCTGGAGTTGTCTATTATTTAAGATGATCTCTCCAAAATCTTTGCCTTGCCCTGCTTATCGCACAATATGTTCAGTTCCACAGGTCCGTCTTATTCCTTCATTGCGTATTTGATCACTAAGTGTTCTCCCTATTTCATTGATTGCCCTTTTTTTCATTTCCGATGTTCTCAGTAGACTCTTTGTTCTAGTTGTGTTAGCTTTTGTTTCTGCACCATAGGTCATGGTTAGTCAGACACTCGTCTCGTATATCATGTGATTACTCCTCCAAATAATATTACGAAGACATCCAGATGTGCCCGGGGCTTTATTGATCCGCTGCCTAACTTCGGAGTACAGGTCACTGTTTCTCGAGATCTGTACACCTTGGTATTTGAAAGTCATAACCTGTTCCATTGGTTTGTTATCTATAACTAGTTTGCATCTCCTGGGTTGCTTAGACAGTGTTAAGCTCCTGGTTTTTTCACTGATAAACCTTTGGGATGCTGTATCGTTGCAGGTCATCCTCCGATTCTGCTACTAAGGTTGCACAATTGGCGTAGCATATGTCTTCCACCCATTCTGTAGCCTAATCCCAGAGCTGTCACCTTTTCTATGATTTCCTCCATGTCCAAAATAAATATGTACTTTTAAAACATTTCCTAGTTACTGCGCAGCATAAAATAATTATAAATTATATTCAACTAGATAGGTTTTTTTATAATTATAAAGATTAATAATTTAGCTAAACAAAGAAGGTTGTTAGGGATAATATTATATCAAATATTCCACACTGGAATTTTTCTAAATATTCGAAGTGCTGCTGATAAAAACCCTGAACTTGTTCAAATGCGTCGCTTTGCAAACGGACCATAGCCGTGGAGCTACCATTACCAGCCGATCGACCTCTGCTAGTCAATAATAAGAATTTTAATAGTCTATTAAATAGTAATTCGTAAAAAATATATTAAATAAATGATCTCTACTGCCTAAAGTAGAGATTCTTGCCTTGTAATTTCAACTATGGGATTTGATCAAAATTTAATAAAATATTTATACCTATATATTAAAATAAATAATATTTCAATGTTAATGTTTGCAACTGTATTTATTTTTAACTATATTTTAGGTTCTCTCTGTACTTAGAAGAAACTTTTTATTTTTATTTGTTAAACATTATACAATTCTTAACATGCTTTAATAAATTATATTTAAATACTATGATTCGATTCGTGTTTAAAAATTTAGAATTTGTATAACTATCTGCCAGAAATCTACTGTTTCCATTTATTTGACGAATAGTATTCCGAGTTGACAAATAATCTCGCTGAAGGTACGGATCAGCTAAATTACCAATTTGACGAATCCCCTTTCCCGCAAAGAAGAAACAAAAGAAAATGCTTTTCGAGGCCGTCAATAATCCCTATAACCCGTTAGATCCCGTGTCAAAAAGTTGGCGGAAACTTTTTTGCAAAATAGGCTCCTTAGACAAAACTGGCGATTTTGACGACGTATGACCGTCAACTTTAGAAATCTGTCGAGAATTTCGATTGCAGAATTGAGTCAGCTAAGGGGATTAGCGAGGGTGACGATAAGAGTACAAAAGATGGAATTATATCATCCCAGAGGGTATTGAAGGAAGATTCTGCGAAGAAAGATTTGGGCTAAATCCAAGATAATGGTCCCATTGCATATACAACGAAAATGAGTATTTCACTATATTATTGAATGTGCTAATAACAAAATGAAAGATTACTTACGTTTAACAAGTTAAGTATTAAATAAGATATTACACTTTAAAGTTTCTAAAAATGCACTGCATATTTTGACATTTCATAGGCAATATATGAGGTTAGATTAGGTTATTAGGTTTGGTTAGGTTAGGTTATCAGGTTAATTTAGATTACGATTATTTTAGTTAGATTAAATTAACAGGACATTAAATTATATAGTGAAATACTTATTTTCATTATATGAACAACGGGACCATATTCTTGGATTATTCCAAGATTTGATTCCCAGCGAATTAATTTCCCGCAAGTAACCAACAGCGCAACATACAGAGCGCTGGGAGTGTTCTGTCCAAGCGATAGGTAAATATGACAATATTTATTTTTTATTGTTTATTTTACATAATCTATAAATATATCTATCATTACAGGTATCTTGCAAAAGTGTATTAGCAGTTTGTATGCAAGATTTACATTACTACTTTACTTAGTGGTCTTAAAATAATAATATAAAACACTATTAAAATAATTAACACGTTAACCTATCACTATTTTTTACAGTTCACTGGAGTATTTCTTTAGAAAGTTTCTTTACTTTTTCCCGTTTCATTTTTTATTCTGTCCGTTAGCTTGTTGAACAGTTCTAGAATTACGCGCCGTTTGGTCCTGTCTCCATAAAAATTATTTGTCTTTATTATTTCTAGTTTTTTAGTCATATACTTGTATTGTACTAGTGTTTTGAATCTGTTTTTCTCATATTCTTCCACTGTCAGTTTATAATAAGGTCCCAGAAATCCCCAGAAAGGTCATAATATCACGGCATAATACCCCAGAAGACACAAACCAGAACACCTAAAATTCATCTTAATTAGGAAATATAATTATTTAAATAAATAGAATTTTATTCAGCTGGGTCCGAAGGGGATAAATAGCTCTTAGAATGTATTACGAGTCATTTTGAAACCACTCCTTTGTGCGTTAGCTGGCTGATGGTCCCGCCGTCTGCCGTCTGATGGTGCGTTTCATTCCGCATACAATAATAGCCCTTCGGTTTCAAAAAAATCGATAGCTTTTCTCGACTAGTCGATAACTCTTCAATGTTGAAAGCTACGGAGTCGGCAGTCGAGAGCTGAAGGGTGCGGACGGTAGCCATTGAAACGGAATAAAACCCATAATATTATTCAGCAGGGATGAAATTCGGGTCTACGAATATATTATCTACTTTTTTAGCAATATTTTTATATATGAGTTCTGAGGACACAATTATTGGATTCTGTCCACAGGGAGATATTTATTAATTAAGATTAATTACAGAAGTCTCACAGAGATGAAGCTTTTTATATGGGAAACGTGTAAAAGTCTTTATGGAATGGCCCAGGGGTTATGATCTGTACGAGTTGGCCTAAGTGATTACTCTATATAATGTAATGCTCAACAACTCCATCGCAAACATATCCACACATTATCAAATTTTTGAAAACATTGAGTATAAGTACCTATGTATATATCGACGGTCTCTACGTATACTGTCGAATCTGTAAAAACCCTTACTGTCTTTAAACATTAAATTTACTGTATATTTTCGGACAAAGTTAAAAAGAAAATTTGATTTCTATGTCAAACAAAGCATGAACTAAAGGAAAAGTAAACCTTTTTTTATTATTATCCAAAAATATAGAGTAAATCGGATCGTTTTTATTTTTTTTATTTATTTATCTTCATCTTGTTACATGACATAGGAGATGGAGCCGCTCATCTCACTAGGAAGAACCTGTGCGGAGATGAGCAGCTGAACAATATAGTGAGAACAAAAAATAATAAAAATATACAACAAAATACTATATAACCATAAGATTAATTAATTAATTTACCGTTGAAATAGTAAAATGAAAATTGATTTTTTGCAGATTCGACAATATACGTTGGGACCGTCGATACGTCACAAATCAGTTTTCTTCATGTACTCGAATGGACTTCCTTCACGTGACATGGTAAACATAGATTTTCGCTGATTTCGTTGATACCTCTATATTTTTTTAAATTGCATTTAATTTAAACTATTTATTTTAATTAAACTATTGAATATATTGATTATAATTTTTGTTATCTGTCACTTATTTGCAAACCTCATCAAACGTGCGAAAAATATCCGACTTACCTATTCTATTTAAAAAAAAATCTATTTAAAAAACTTTTCTATTTAAAATACTAAATAAAGTCACTGTCAGCCCTGCTCTTTTAAACATGATTAATATACAAGCACCTAATAGAAACACAAGAGTGTCTACTCTATTTTATTGCATCAATAATATTACTATTGCGGAACATAACTCACCACTGCAGAATTCTGACTTGGCAATAAATACCTCCAGTAGTGTAGAAATTTCAATGAAAGTAAATAAAAAAGTAGTCTAGAAATTTTCAATGAAAGTCTTCAATGATATAAATTTAATGTTTTTAATACTGTTGAGCATGATTTGTATTTTTTTAAATATTGGTGTTTTTTTATAGAAAAGATTTTTGTTATGTTGTTATAAGAGATCTTTATCTCGATAAATGATCTTATTTTCGAATCTTATTTTTATTTTGAATCGTTCATGCACTTTTTATAGAATGAAAACACGTATTTCAAATAAACCAATATAAAAAAATAATCGTAAAATTTTAACATTTTATGAAAATTTTGAAGAATTACTATAATAATTATGAATTATAATAGTAATTCTTCAAAATTCAACACTAAAACTTTGTTTGACAATAACACATGTTTCGGAAATCTCCGTTTCCTTCTTCAGGTGAGTTGATACTGAGATGTGCGTAAGTGGATGTTTGATACGTGGGTTGTGGGTTGTGGATGTGGACAGTAGAATTGGACGGGGTGTCTAGGTGGTGGGAGAGCGGGAACATTGTGAGAAGGGGTGTATGAAGGGTTGTATTTGATTACTGATAATGTTATTTGTTGTGTTTAGGTTTTTATGAATTTCAAGTGTTTTTAAATTATTATGTTTTAGACCGTTTATCTGTTTATGTAGGATTTGTATTTTTATATTGTTGAATGTGTGGTAATTTTCTATAATATGGTTAGAATATTCTGAAAAGTTATGGTTAGTGAGGCACCTTTTATGTTCTTTAAATCTAGGTTCTATTGATCTGGCTATCCGACCTATATATGTCATATCACAATTTCAATAAATTTTCTTGTCTTAATCGTAACAAGAACAAACAATAATACATTTTCATTCAATATATTCAGAAAACCAACATTTACACACAATATCTTAATAACTTAACAAGTGTGCTGTCATAGAACTTTGACAGCATCATAGCTGATGATGGAAATCTTAGGAGCTGAAAATTCCAAATAATATTAGTTATGAAAATTTCACATGAAATATATGAGCTAGAAGATAACACAAAATATAACTTTTTAGTAGGTAGCACCTGTATTATTTTCAATAATAAAATGCGGCTTCTATACAAATTAAATGATGACATTTTACAAGACTACGGAATCAAAAATAAGTTTATTGAGTTATATTACTTTAATGTATACGGAAATACTATTAAACACTAAACTATTTAATCTCATGTGCGATGTACCAAACACCGCTGAAAACTTTAAAGGTCAATAACTCAGTTTCAAGTAAAGAAAGTAAATGTCATACTTGTATGATACCTACATTGTTGTTCTAAGGGTAAGATATGACGAAAGAAATGTCAAAATATAAAGATCTTGTTTATTTAATCGTTCCAGCAACGTGACGTCAAAATTAATTAAAATATCTACAAAATCTCATAAGCAACAGTAAAAAAAGAGTTTCGTATATTAATCAAGGCAAGAGCTTAATCTACCACATTGTATTTAAACTCGCTACTATGTGTTAGGTTTTATTGCGTTTTTTCTCCCCGGAAAGGACAAAGTAAGTGTTGGGGGTCTTTAAGGCAATCGCTGTCCTTCCCCCCGGGCTCCCCTCCCCCGCCCGCTCCACCCACCAACGAACCGAAAGTAATTTAAAAGACATAAAAGTTTAACAATGCGCCCCATCTACCCTCCACTCCCTCATCTCCCCTCATCGGAGCTCCCCAACTCTTCCCTCGACATCCTAGTTTGTACCAAGATCTTAGAAAAAATATCTATATCAGTCATGATGACAAACTGAACACATTGAGATACAAAATCCTTAAGAATTGTTAAGGCATGTGTACACGAAAGAAACTTGTATCGCTGGAGTTTCTAAAAATTCGCATATAACAGTACAATGTAGAGCTCTGGAAAGATATGCACATCGCACCTTATGCGTTTTGCATTGTTTAGTTATCAGATCTTAATAACCAGGATATCCACAATTCCAGATTTTAAGCTTCTTATTTGATAGATATAGAAAGAAAAGAACATCTATAGAAACTATGAAATTAGAAAGTGATTTAACACGTGCAACATTAGAGTTGCCAACTTATATTAAAAAGAAAATTGAAATGAGGAAAAATTGTATCCGGCGTACCCGATGGGCCACCATATATTATACTTGTCTCGTAGAGACGAAGCTATTTTTTATACGGAGATGTTTAAAAAATATTTTATTTTATAAAGATTGCTGGAAGGCGGAGCCCTGGGAGAAGGAGAACATCATGGCTGAAAAACCTGAGGCAGTAGTTTGGCCAGTCTACTGTAGAGCTGTTCCGGGCCGCAGTAAACAAAGTTCTCATAGCCAAGATGACAGCCAACGTCCGTTGAATGGATACGGCACGGAAAGAAGAAGAAGATGGGATTTTTTCAAAAGTAATAATTAAAATAATGGACACAATATATATTTCTAGAAAATAAAAAATAGTTAAAATATCAAATCAAAGCAAAGAAAACATCAAATCAAAAAATCAAACTAACATTCGCAAAAAGTTCACAGACTAGCTTCATACATGTACATGTAATTCATTGCTTAATGGGTAAACTTTATTTTATATGAATTGTACTAAACTTTTAAACGTATCATATGAGGTAGGCACTCGCATGTACCCGTGAACACTCACTTGTTTGTAGAACCTCCCTAATCCCGCGGGGATACACGGCGGCTCATCACTGCCCCTTGAGCAACCCTTAATTATTCAGCAGGTTATGAATTTCAATGACCACCATTAACGTGAAAGACAAACAAACTTCCACACGAGTAAAATCAACCGACTGCGAAGGTTCTATGAAAACTGCCTTCACGATCAGCGCCAACTATATTAATATGTAACACGCCGTCCCGCGACGCAATAGTCAGATAACATCGGAAAAGTTGTTGGGCGAAATTGGAAACAAAGCGCAAGTGACAGCTGCCTATAGAAAGAAAAAGATGAAAGAAAGCTCTTTTAAAAGGGTGGCTCGTATTCAACACTGGGTGAAAATCGGCACAAGAAGAAGATTAAAATATGAAAATTTGCACATGCTTTTAAACATATTGTAAATTATAAATCAAAATTTAAGAACGAGTGAAAGACTGCAACACGAGTTTCCACTTCAAATAATTTTCATGAAACTAAAAGAATAAAAGAGCTATTACCCAAAAAAAAATTCTATTAACGACGTTTCAGCTTTAAAAATTGTCACACATAATAAACTTCATATTTTATAATGTTAATATTATTAAAGAATTATTACATCGCATCGGCTGTATTCCGATATGAGATTATTTGGTGATTGCTCCCTCAACCCCCAAATATAGTTTCTCGTAACACTCAAAAATAATGTACCTACTTATGTATCTCTTAACGCCCGTATATTGAATTACTTTATCAATAAAAATTTACGAATTTTGCAATTTTAGATGAGACCTTTGGAAAGTAGTCGTGAATCTACATGATCTAATCAGTGTGATATATTGATTGAGAGGAATATAAAGTATAAGGAATTCGTAAATAATTGAAGTATACATATTTTTAATTCCCAACATTTGTGCAGTAATGGCATATAAATCATTTTAAGTTAAAATAGGTACATAAATATTTTATTACACATTCATGGATTGTAATGTCGGACCTCCACCGCGTCTGGGTGTGCTTAAAAAAACATCTGTTTATTTGATATCGAAGCGATATTTATATCGTCAGGCAAACCAGCCATTGAAATCTAGAGTTTTGTCTAAAATATAAGTTTTTGATGAATATATAAAAAGTAACTGTTAATATTATTTTAAAAATTGGTAGAAATTTGTTTGTTTCACACAAATCTACCAATTTACTCATCCAGTGTTCAAATATTAAATTAAAGCCAAATTTTCGTCACAATTGTGGAAATTTATATTAATAATATAGAAATTAGTAATAAAAAAATAGAACGTCTCGACGTTTTTTTATTTTTGAGTGTTGGCGCGCAATCATCAAATAAAAATCTAATTATTTTTATAATCCGTCGATTTAATTTATACATATAAATATTTGTTACCAATTTTCTTAATTAATAAAAATTAATTAACAATTATGCGGCTAACCATTGTATCATAATAACAAAATTATTATGAGACAATTCAGTTCGCAACGTCTAGACGTCCGCGGCGGCCGGACAACCGCGAATTATGGTTGTACGACGATTTACTTTCCACAGTGTAACATGCCCAAAGGGATGCTGAAAATCGGCACATGGAATGTTACGAGTTCAACCGGGAATTGGAGCCCCTACTCCTACACATAGAAAAATCACAAATGAGGTGGCTTGAACTGTGTTAAAAATTCCAGAGGAATGAATACCAAGAAAAATCCTCCTGGCAACCCCAGTAGGAAGACAGCCGGTGGGTCGCCCCAGATTAAGCTGGGAGGAGCAAAAAAAATGTATATTAAAACAGAATGGGTCTAAACTGATTGACTCGTGCAGAAGCAGCGCAAAACAGGGGAATGTGGAAGCACCTTGTCGAGTCTTTGAGTCCCCTACCCTACTAGGATAAGGGAATGAAGATGATGATGATGAGAATAAAAAAATCACATAATCACCTAATCTGTATTTCAAAATTAATTTTTACATCCATCAGTATAAAAGTTGTTTCAATAATCTTTAAGCATTAAAAGCGTTGGACACAGCTAGGATTATACTAAAATTATTTTAGTAAAATTTCCAAAAATTTCAACTTCTTTGCTCATCCGCATCCATTAGACAAGAGCGGTGTAATCTTAATTTACCCCAACTTTACTTTTATATTTTGAAAGAATTGAATTTAAATTTACTTCTTTCGGATTAAATAATACTTATTGAAAGCTTTCTTTCAACCTTTATTTAAACAATCAATATTTTAATAAGTCAGATTGATTAGATAAAGTTAAATTTGTCTTTTTAAAAAAGCAATGTTTGGATGAAATTATATAACTCAGCAGGGAGCTGAAATAATTGATTAAAATGAAAAAAAAATTACGTAATTAATATTCGTTCATTTTCTGTACTACAAAACAACATATATGTGCATTAAATATAAGCTTTGATTTTTATTTTTTTTAATAAAATCACGTTTTACTTGTGAATTAACTATTTTTCGGAATTCGCAATGAATGGGCACATCAATCCTATCGAAAAAATATAAAATATAGAGTCCATGAGTTTTAATCAATTAAGCTTAAGTGACATTAAATATTCGGAATATTCTCAATAACGACTCAATGTAATAAGAAACAGCGTTATAAAGTGTTCCATATATGGGTGAATATTCTGGAAGACGAACATAAAAAATTCCACAGACAAATGGAATATTATTAAGTAACTAATGCGAAATTTATATGAATAATGGGCAGCGCTCCAGTTAAGTTTGTGTCCAGTTTTTATATTAAATTAAAGTTAAAATATTCAGCGCCTCAAAAACGGTTAAATCTTTATCACGCCTCAATATTTTATGCTAGAAGCTTCTTAACATCCTAATAAAATCCATAATGGATAGACGCAGGTTTAGTGATCTGGTTAGTGGTCAGACTCAAGTCTTTTTCCAAGAGACCAGAAAGGTGATCCTATTTTCGTAGCATACGTATTTTAGCTTATTTTGAGAACAGTGAGAATATGGATATGACGTGTTTTGAGAAGAAAAAATTGAAAAAAATTAATATTGGTGTCGCCAAGGTTTTACGTATTCAAAAAAATAAAGGGCGTCCCAACTACAAATCACGCACAAAACTTTATGCGTTTCGAAAAGCCGAAAATAATTTTGCGAGTCATTAAACATACCCTTATACCTGAGGCTATTTAAAAACAGGGTGCAACCGCAAAAATATTTATCTCCTTTCTCATTCTCATGTCTTTGCACCTTATAATTATACTTGCCGCTAAGCCGATTGTCTGCCCTTGGCGGTGCTTGACCATTCTCTCTCATCCCTGTCCAGCCTCTACCACACATCATCCCCCAAGTCGTGAGCACACTGCGACAACTGACCAAGTCAAAATTCTTATTTGTTGTCAGATTAAGATTGTGTTTTGATTGACACAAGCTTAGTACGAACCCAAAGTAGAATTATTTTTATTTAAAAGGTCTTATATACATATCCTATCGTACAAGGTATTAGCAATGTTTTGTATTATTATGTAAGTGATTTAAAAATATATATTCAATGAATTGACTTTCCGCTGGAATGTAATATAAGTCGTATTTAACAAGACACACGAAAACAATTTTAAGTATTAAAAGTTATGTATGAATCAATCATGAAAATGTTCGACTTGTGTTATTTTTTTCGTTTCGTGCGTTTGTTTCGTTGTTTCGTGCGATTTTCAAAAGTCGGTGAACTTAGTAGAAAGAGTAAGGTATGACAGAAAAATTAAATATTCACTAATTGTTGGAAAATAAGTACCTTTTTTTCTCAAAACATGGAATATAATATATGAAAGACGTAAAATATTACAGAAATAATCAGAAAGTACCTACATAGAGTGCGTAAGTTTGCGATATCGAGTCAATTTGAGTTAAAACTTTATAAAGAAAGATTTTTATTATATTGCTCCTGGTATCCACTCCTATGTTTCTTATTCAACGTAAAGCTTATTTATACTAGTGGATTCTAAATTAACCGTATCTTGATATTTACGCAAATGTATATAAAATATCTAAAAGTGTCCAAGCAGAATCAATAAGTTTTTCATGTAGTAGATGTTCATTTCATTTTAATGATAGTAAATGTAGAGTTGATCTCATCATTGTCGATAGAATACAAAAAGGATGTACGAAAGTAGATGAGGCAAATGTACTATCCATACGGAGACACGGCATAATGATTAGTTAGTTAATTAGCTAGTTAACAGATGTTCATAGATTGACATGACCAATCATTTTGTTTGTATTTAATTTTTATTTTTGTTTTATATTTTACAGAGAATAAACAACTTAAAGACGCATACTTAAATGGAAAATATGAAATATGTATTAGGAAAATTGTGATCAAATCTGTCATAAAAGCTAATTGCGAGATTAATATACATATAAATATTAATTAATCAATTGAAAATGTCAAACAAATCTTATAATATTTTAATAAACGACAAACCAAAACCATCTTTCAAATCCTGTTGACCATCCGTATGGAAAAAAAATCAAAATATGCAAATTATACTTAATTCAAAAAAGCTCGAAATGTCAATAAATTACTTGGGCAATTTTCGCAAAATACTCGCGATGTTATCTCGCTTCACACCGCGTGAAATAATCCCTTTTGAAGCGTGGGACATTCAGCACCCACCTAAGACAGAGCCCCGCGCCAGACACAATGGCCCTTCTTGTGCCCATTGTTAGGTGATGTCCACTTTTCGTCACGGTCATAACTAACGCGGCCGTAATGATTCTTTTATATAGTCTAAGGACGTCTAGGGAAAAAAGGCCAGGTGAAATGTAACAATGCGGTACTGAATACGTGTCCATCTTTCAATATGTCATCGATGATTGCCGATTGTTAAGAAATTTTGGAGAGGGTCAGTCGGAACGCCCTCTGATTTTTATTGGACGAAAGGTGTACCAAGAAAATTAAATTTGAATTAGCTCGGTACAGTATAAAATACCAATATAAATATACTAAACCATGTATGTGTCTCATGCTTTTTTCTTTTAAATGCGTCAATTTTAAAGAAAACTGACATTATATTGGATTCAAGTGTCTATATTGATGAAATACGTATTATAAATTATATAGTTTTATTCTCATATAAAGTTGAATATGCTTATACATTTTTGTAGGACTATGCCTGACACACTAGAAGAATCTGTGTTGAGATGGGCATAGTTTACAATTAGTTGTATATATTGTTGTAATTTAGTTTTTTACAATAATCTTGTATAGAAAAGAAGCAGTTGTCTACTCATTTAAGATGAATATATATAAAAATAGTGAAACAAATAAATAGGCTTTACTATAGAGATAAAATATAAATATCCGGTATACAAAAGAATAAGTGACTTACCTCCGTATATAAATTGAGTATATTTATATCGGAAGCGTGCAGTGAGAACAAGAAGCATGACTTTTTCCTAAGCATACCTATATTTTGAAAAGAAATCGCAATAAGAGATATATCACGTAATATATTATCACAGTAATCAACAAACTATTCAGATTTTAATATTTTATAATATTCTGCCAGATAAATATTTGATTTCGATTATTTCCAAATATATGTTTAAATAAAAATCTTTCCTCTTGTTCTCACTGCACGCCCCTGGGTATATAAAAATAGTGGAAAAATTACAGCAATTAGATAAGATATGGTTAAGTAGTCCAATTTCCATCGGGAATTTTATTTGGTGTATTATATTTTAGGTGTAATTTATCACCAATATAAAAAAGTTTAGGCATAAAGTTGTAACTCGTTTGCCCATATGTAGTATGTATTCTTAGGATTTGCTAATGAAGTTTCTTTGTTCGCGTAGCAATTATCATTTGGGTTATTTTAAAATGTTTATTTATATGTTTGTAAGTGTATTTTGGAATGGTATTGGCGTTCATTTGTTTAATATCGAAAGCATATCATTTACCTATTAAATATTTTGAATCTCCTTGTTATTTTCACACTTTTCACTTTTCTGAGTAGATATGCGATTATTTTATTCTGATGGAGAATTTCATTGTCTGTTACATATTTTCAATATCACAAGTTTAATTTTCTAGTAAGTATTTTTTAGTCAAAAGATAAATTATTTTATCGTTTTACTAATACGGTGGGATCCGATTATTTTAATTATGGATAATGATATCAATCAATTGTTATCAAAATTTAAAACCGTTTACATAAAATTATTTGAATAATCCACTTGCATTATTCATACTTTGGCTATTTTTATCAATTCTAATAATAACAATTACAGTGATGAATGTTAATTATTACCAAATTGCTCCTTTTCTTCGAAGTTTACATACAACTGAAGCATGGACTTTTGTTTGGGTGTAATACAAAATAATAATCCACGTAGTTATAATAGATTCACAGGCATAATTTTTACGTGACGCTGAAGAACTTATCGACAATCTCAATCAGACTCAATGGGTTATTAGAAGATGATCAGTATGTATCCTGTGCGCTTAAAATATCGTCCCGTTATTGGTATCAAACATTGCAAGTCCCGTAGTGATAGTATTTTAACGGATTTCACTGTATATTTTAAAAAAGTAAATAAAAATATCATATTTTTTACTGCCCCGGTTAATCCAAAATCTAGTTAACGCAACGCCGTATTTCCAAATACGCTCACATTGAAAGCTCTACAACTGTGTGTTTTTGTGTTTTCTTTTGATTCGAATTCTATTCCATTATTTAATCCCATTTCTGTTAATCCCGAGCATATTCTTAAGCGTTAAACATCTTCCTAATTATAGTTTATAAAGAATATTTAATTATTTTTACGTTGTTATCTCTATTTGAGTTGTAAAAAAATATTTTATTTTTTCGCTACTATTTATTAATTATTACTATTAATTGTTTTATTTCTACAATTTTAAGTCAAAGTTAATTAAGTTAACAACGCCAATTCCATTCCAGCAACTTGCGGACGTTACGGACAGACAGACAGTCAAATTATTATATTTCTCTCTCTCTCTCTCTTTCTCTCTCTCTACCTCTCTCCCTCTCATTTAATTATCTAATCTGGATACTAAATAACATTTTACTCGGTCATAACATCAAAAATATATCAATTCCTAAATTGTCGCTTTGACCGGTATTCCCTGTTATTTAAAGAGGCTCTTTAAGATTCTAATCCGTTTCGAGGCTATCCAAAGAATCTTTGTAACGATCTTCAGCATCAAAACGGGAACAAACTTTTTCTCTTTCCTCGTCCAATAAAGTCACTTAATGGAACTTTGATTAAAAGTTCTCCCTCCCCCACCCCCGAGCATCTAATTACCTTAGTCCTTCTATCTTTGTTTATTATACTTACTCGACCCTTATTCATTACTTGACCGTGCGCTACGACCTTCGCAACTTTACAAAGTCTCTCGACAATTGAATCCGAGTGTCAATAGACTATTAAATTCCTGTACAGAATAAAAATAAAAAAAATGTTTCAATTGTGCTGTCTCTTATGCAATACAGAATAATCGGATGGGGTTTAGCAAATAAATCTAATACTAATACCTATAAATACAATTCAGAGATTAATTATTAAAATCTTATAGAAAAAACGTATCGATTGTCCCACTGCACAACTTTACCAAGACTATAATGTTCCAACTGTCAGTGTACTTTACAAAAGAACATCTCTTTATCACATTTTATTCACAAAATCCATTCTCTAAATTGCAATAGATAACACTCAAGAAGTAAAGGTAATATAAACAAACCAGTATTGAAAACTACAATTTCCCGGCTGTTGTACACATATTTGTATATGAATTAAATGGTATAATGAATTAGACGCTCAAATCGAGTTAAAAATAATAAATTCGTCTTACAAATTTAAAAAAAAAAACTAATTATCAAGTTATATTACATTATTACTCTTGAGGAGGCCAAGACCCACCAGGGGTTGTAGAGTGATGATGATGATGATGATTGCATTATTATTATTATTATTATCAATAATATATCATTATTTATTTATTTTAAGTATAACGTCCACCGCACCTATTATTACCTACGAATTTTATAGGGAAAAAATTAGTTATTTTCAAAATTTTCTTATTTTCACAAAAAAAAATTAATATGCTACATCATTTTCATTTTAAATGAACCCTGTCTACATGATTATCTCCACCAGTTACGGAAAAGTGGCTTTGCGAGACTGCAGATAACACCACCATTTTAAAATGTTTAAAATATTTTGATAACCTAAAATATTGACCAATATACGCCGTAAACAATGATGGTAAAACGAATTTTTATGTGCATTATATTGTCGAAAAAAACATTGAATTTGAATGTATTTTTTTATGCCTTAAGGTGGTGTTGTCCCTTAATATCGGTTTCACATTCACCTATGTTTGATATTCCAGTACTACTCGCGATGAAAAATGAACAACTTTAAAAATACACTTTGTCATCCTAGTAATAAAAACGACCCCAAAGTTATCACGAAATATTAAATAAAACTTTTTATATTATTTAGTGCAGAAAATTCTAGTTTCGCACTCCTTTTAAAATATTCTTGAAAATCATCCTTTTTTTACACCCCCTACTTTCCCTGTCGGTAAAAGGGTTTGATAAATCTGTAAAGTTGTATTTTGCATACATTTAACCCTTTTCATAATATCAAGACGTTTTCATAAACGTAAAATAAGTAAATCGAGCATGAGCTAAAAATTTCAGAGAGTAGATATAGCTACGGAGTTTTCCTTATATATGTAGTTTACAGTTGATAGAGATTGATGTTCTAGTGGTTAAGGCACTCGCCTAGTAATTTAGTAGCCGGGGACTCGTTCCAGTCAACCACCAAGTTGGTGTTTTTTTACAGCATGTACTATATCTATTTTGTATCTTAGTTCAGTATCTGAGTAAAGTGTTTATGTTTTGATGCTGCCTAAGTATTTAAACTGTTTAACCTAAATACGGCGTTCTAAGCTCTTTATATAGTGCGTTGATAAGACAATCCGAGCTTAGTGCCAAGGCAAAAATGACTGTTTTCAAATCTGTGTACAGGCCCACCCTAATATATGGCCATCAAATTTTGATCCTAACGGAGAGAGTGAGATCAAGAGTCCAGGCTGCCGAGATGAATTTTCTAAGGGGGGTAGCGGGAGTCACACTGATGGACAGAGTGAGAAGTGCCGACATAAGGCACACACTCGGCATGGAGCCCCTACTCCTGCACTTAGAAAAATCACAACTGAGGTGGCTTGGACACAGGAACGATTACCAAGAAGAATCTTCTTGGCAACTCCGGAGGGAAGACGGCCGGTGGGTTGACCCAGATTAAGCTGGGAGAGACAACAAAAAAATGTATTTGAAAACAGAATGGGTCTGGACAGGTTGACTTAAGCAGAAGCAGCGCAAGACAGGGGATCATGGAAGCACCTTGTCGAGTCTTTGGGCCCCCGATCCTACAAGGACAAGGGGAAGAAGATAATGATGATGAACCTAAATAATATATATTTTTTTAAAAAAAACTAGCCGTATACCCGTGAAACATCACAGTAATTTGATGAGCGTGTTACCTGAACCATTTCTTGTCACCCTCTAATTATCTAAAAATCTTAATTCCAGCAAATTAAGAATTTACGGACTGACTGACAGACAACGAAATTATTATTTATATATATTTAGATATTTTTTTAATTTTTTTAATCACTACTGAATATAAATATATTTTTGACGTAATAGGCAGCGAAGTGTGATGCTGATGTAAAAAGTACCAGGTTTAAAAACAAAACGCGTATTTTTCGTATTGTGATAAACATATTTTCATGCCCAGAAAACAAAACAAAAAATTACAATGCTGTACTGTCCATAGAACGGGTTTGTCATATTTCGTTCAGAAATCGCAAAGCCCATTTTCATGCGACTGCCCGGTGTTGGTTTTCTTAAATTTTGGGACTCAAAAAATAATCTTCTTAGCGAATACCTGAATTGATGACAACACGCTCGAAGCCCCAAACAAAACATTCATAAATGGGACCTGTTTGCATATTTTTAAGTCCGGCGTTTCAAAAGCGGAGTGGAAAAGACATTTTATGTAACATTTTTTTATAAAAATAAAATTTCCTAACCTTTAACATTGTATCTTGATGTGGATACATCATTTTTTAT
Source organism: Agrypnia vestita (assembly GCA_016648135.1). Taxonomy (NCBI): domain Eukaryota; kingdom Metazoa; phylum Arthropoda; class Insecta; order Trichoptera; family Phryganeidae; genus Agrypnia; species Agrypnia vestita. The sequence goes on along the minus strand of JADDOH010006144.1, from coordinate 51,486 downwards.
TTATTTCAATATACGGTACAAAAAGTACCTATTACATAATAGTATATATAATAAATCAAAAGAGTAGTATTATACATAGTAAAGCAAAAATTACAGTGGGAATTAACCCTTAACCACCTAGCATTTATTTTTGTTACACAACCACCTGTCATACGTCTGTGGGACTTCCGAATAAAATAATTTACAATGGTAAAATTTAGTAAAGAATGGTTTTGTTTTTAATTAAAATTCTATTGAGGAACATATTAAACTCTTAATCAGAAAAGAAAGCACATGAAAATTAGCATTTTTTTTCTTTTAATCATAAATAATTGTCAATACCTCTTATTTCAGGCTTACAAACTAATATATTTGAAAAATTAGATCTACAAAAATTATCATGTAGAATAGGAACTTCTTACAACTTTTTTTTTAGTGTTGAATAATTAACAAACGTAGAAATTCTCCATAACAAACGTAAAATTCTCCATAAAATCACAAATTAAATAAAATTGCAGGCTCTTAATTCATAGTTTTTCACGTCAGTGAAAATACAGCATGTTTGAGCATTCGAGGCAAATTGGTGCTTTACATTCGAAACACATGTTTTGCGTATTGCGTTTCTTTGTGTATTTGCAAGTTGAACAGTTTTTACGAACCGCCAACCTTTCTTCAGCACTGCTGCTACATGGAACTGCTGATGGAGTGGTCACGTTTCTGTGGAGGATACGTTGAATTTCACATTATTGCAATTTCACACGTTGCAATTTCAAATTTTATTCGTCATTTAAAAAATGCTGCCAAATATCCACTGAATAAGACAAAGAATCAAGCTCACTCTGATATGCTGGTTTTTTATCTTCTCTTCCCTCCACTATAATATGCTGCAAAGTTCTCAATCGTAAAAACGGTGGGGCAGATGACCAACGAAAGTAACTCCTTTCAAAATAATTCTTCTTCCACGGTCTCCATCGAATTTCAAATCATCATCTTCAGATGAAAACTCTTCGTTTCCACGTAAAATTGAAGACAAATGATGTTGGGATGGAGAATTTTCTTTATCACCTAGTACAGTTGGCTCTTCGTATTCGGTATCAGACGCACAACTTTCTTCCAATACATGATCTAGCTCAACATGATGTTGACAGATCTTGTTCCAAACACCGCTCGATATTATTGTCACTAAGAGCCAATTTAAAATAAAACCATAAAAACACGATAAAAAAAAATTACGTAACCACCTACCACAGGTCTCTCAGATGCGATAGTTTTTTACTCACCTGAAGCAAACGCACGCACGTACGAACGCTTGCGCGACACTTAAAAAACGTACAGGCGCGGGGAAAAGGTACAGGAACTAACAAATTAATACGAAACTTGGGCGCAAAAATATTCACGATTATCAATTCGACGTGGTCTGTGAGACGTATGGTAGGTGGTTAAGGGTTAAAAATATAGCGTAAACAGTTTTTTGGAGATTTTTAATGGGTTAAATTAGATTTAAAAATATCAAAGATATGTGCATACTATGTTATACGATAACTGTCAAGATACAGAAAGAGCAATATTGCTATTTTCAGAATACGGCCGATTGACGTATGTTAAATATAATATTATCAACATCATTAAACTTATTTTTTCAATTGCTTGAGCAACTTTGTAGATTGATATTTTAAAAATTGTTTTTATTATTTGTTTTAATCTACATATATTTGATTAATTTCACCTACATGTTTCAGAAAAAGCTTTTATATTTGTCAAAATATCAAAATTTATCAATCATTTTGATATTTTTACATATATAAAACACCCTGACAATGGAAAGGTTTTTCCGAAACATGTAGGTATAATTAATCAAATGTAAGATTAAAACAAATAATAAAATAATTTTTTGTCATTGAACTTCTCCATTGACATTGTGTTCAAAGTTAAACTGAATCAAATTATTTCTCTTTTTTCATATTTTGGCCGATGGCATAAATCTCGCACCTCGCAGGTAGCACAAAGGGTTCTCTCACGAAATTCGGAATAATTGTCATATATCAAAGGTGCAGTTAAAATGCCTCCCACATAAAGGAAAGGTGCGAGCAACCAGAAACTGTGCCATAAAACCGTGAAACACCAACATTTACCTTTCTAAAGCTCTGCCATCCAAATTTACAAAACAGGTAGAAGCCGTCGTAAAATTATACAGCTCTAAGACCGAAATAAAATATCATAAAATATGCAGTAGACGTTTTTAAAAATTTAAACCATTTCGATTTTTTGAAACCTGACAGGTTTAAATTTTATATCAAAAGTTTACTTTGTAAATATACATTACCGACAAATATATGGACCTGGATGTAAGAAAGTGTAACAAGTTGTAATGAAACAATCACCTCTTTTCACAAAAGTTTCTTTAGATAGAACCACTCTTCTCTCTTCTATCCAACCACACACTTTCCTGAACCTTTCTATGCATGCTTTCCTCCAATATCCCGATTTTCTTCTGTTATGGCGAACGTTGATCATATTCAGTTATATTCTCATTGATTTGCGTTCTCATTAAGAATTAAGTATTGACCGCTATTAAATAACATTGTACATTTGGTCAATTCTTATGTAAGGGATATCATTTAAAATAAGTACCTACTAATATATTTTAAAAATTTGAAGGGATCAGTTTGTTTCAAACACATCTACAAACTTCTTCATCAAAAAAGGTAGGTATTCTTTATTCGTGTCTTAAGTCTATCGCCTATTTATTGGCGTCCTTTTCTATGGTTAATCGCAAGGATTTAGAATTCGCTTCTGTGTTCATTTCTTTGAATTCAAATAAAACTGTTCTGTAGCGATAACGTACTTGATTTCTGGAAAAATTCTCATATATTTCTGCGATTCTACCGATTTCTAGATGTTTCCAATTTGTTCTAAAACGTAGAGATTGCCGAGAAATCCTCAATTATGTGTGGTTCTGTTTATTTCTAGAATCTTGTGACAATACATAAGTACGTCCCATCTATTTAGTCTTAGGTTTCAGTTAGGCTATTTGTCTAGTTAATAAATTGTTGATTTGCCAAAAGATATGTAGGTCCGCCCTTCTTCTGACAGAAATATTTAGACTTGAAATACTTACTTTTGAATACAATTAAGGCAGGTACTGATATTTTTTCCTTTTAAGTAATATTGTTCTATTGAATGAGTGTGCTTTTACTTTTATTGTTTACGCAGTATTTTTTTTTTTTTGTTTTATTTTATGTTTTTTTCTTATAAATCAATTTTAGTGCAAAGTATGTTTAATTCTTAGAAAATTATATATTATACGATTTGGATATACGAGTAAATAAAATATTGTTACTGTGTATGTAAGAGACCACAAGGACGTTGATTATAATAAATAAATATAACAAAAACAAAGTGGTATATTTATGCATATTTTAATATTATAAGTAACCTACTTAGATAAAACCTTCCGTCCCCTGCAACGAATGTCGTAGAGCAACAAAATTACGTAATAGTAATACGAGTATTTCAATAAATAAATTCACAACATTTTGATTATCAAGAATATTAACAAGAGCTTGCAAACGAACAAGCAAAATTAGAGGCTTAATCCACAACTGAAGATAAACGGCACTAAATCAAAATCAATGGATGAAACGGTTAGAAAGCAAATAATTATGATGAATATTATTTATAAATTAAGCATATAAAATATTTTATTCCCGTCATCATTAACGGGTTATACATTGTGTTTTTATATGTCTAATGCTGGAATTAAATTAGTTTAACAATTACATTCTTAATATAAATTCAATGAATTAATTAATTAATTAATTAAAATAAATTAATGTTTCATTAACTGTGGATAATTTTAAAATTGAATTGAATACTATTCAACGGATTGCGTTTGATAATGTTTTTGATACAAAGTTAATTGAAAATACTTTAAATGAAAAGTATAAGAAGAAAAAGTGTTTATACAATTTTATTTTTAAATCTTTTGTACACTCTCCAATATTTGATATTGAAAAGCATTGGATGAAAATAAAATGTATTTATAAATAATGAAATTTCAAATTCAATCGTTTAAAAAATCGCATTTTTTTAATATTTTTATTGCGTGTACTTCGATTTTTGATTTTTAATATGTTAGTATGCATTGTATTCTGATTAAGAAACAATAATTGTTCCTGAAGCATATTGATATTTTCAATATACAAGTGGTGAAAAAAATATACATTTATGAGTAGCTTGTTGGTCTTGTGGTTAGGACACTCGCCTCGTGATCCAAAGGTCGCGGGTTCGAACCTCACTCCAGACTAGCAAGTTAGTCCTATTTTCATAGCACAAGCATTTTAGCTTAGTTTGAAAATAGTAAGAATATTGATGTGACACGTATTCCGTGTTCGCATCTCTATTTAAAAAAAATATATATATATATATTAATTTTATTAAATTTTATTTTAATGAAGGTCCAAGAATAAGTTCGCAAAAATATACCAGAAGAATCGTGTTTATCACTAATATGTCTAAGAAACATAAGGAAACTATCGTCCTATCATCTCTATCTACCTCTATAGTAGTAAAGATAATGTAAATAAATGTATAATGTTATTTCAATGGCACAGATATTTCATATTATATGTGTATCTGTGTATTTGTGCATCATGTTCAGGAATGTGCAAAGGATTAACTGGCTAAATTACGGGTTCGAAACCCAACTTCAATTTCTAGTCACGACTGCTATCAATTATAAGCATCGTGCTACCAGCCGGATTCGAATCTCATACCAAACACAGCTGCAAACACTACAAAGCCACACAGATTATTACATTATATACATTCACTTCTAATTTGTTCATTCCTCATTTTATCGACCAAAAATTTTCTACACAAGCGCCTAAGTGACCGCGTTCACTCTACTTTCATTCCTTTTTTTCCAATTCCAGGTTTCACTTCCGTACATCAGGTTTGTCACTAGAACGCCATTATGTAAAATACGACAAATATACATAATACAAATGTTTAGATCCAACCAGCAGACATTTATATAAATTAAAAATCATCAAATACCTAAATCTTTGTGTAACAATGTTCATCACTAACGCTACCATAACGTTGCGCCACGCTAGATGGCGTCGTTTTCACAGCCTTGACTCGCTATCGAACCTACGCTAACGAAACTAACACTAACGCACTCCACTACCCCATTTCGCGATAATTTTATTGAATTAATTTATTTAATTATTAATTACACATATTCTTCTTTTAATACCTCTAAATCTTTTGTCTCTTATTTTTAATCATGTTTATATCGGTGACTGCTTTATTGAAATAACTATCTTACGAAGGCTCTACATGTCGTTATCATAAATAACAATAAAACTTCCATTAACCTTCCTTTTTTGGAATATTCTTTTATGTATTTTATTTATTATGTATGTATGTTCGGCCGTGAAAACTTTACTGCGGCAAGGCAAACAGTCTTGTAACCGTCTCCACGTTTGTTAAAATAGATTTAATGCCCAAAAGGTTACATTAACCTTTTCTTTGAAGACGTGCCGTTTTTTGTTTTACACGAAATCTTTCTGCAGAGCCCGGGCGTCAAGACAGATTTTTCAACTGCGTAATAAAACCAACAATTACATTAAAACGACACACGACACTGCACTCTACCGTACGGCGCTTGCGTTTCGTTCAGCTAAACATCGAAAATAAAATTATTAAAAATACTTAAAAAAAGATTTGTGTGAAAAGGGAGAGAATGCGCACATTCTCTCGATTGTGCTTCGTGTGTTTAAACCGCACTTTTTTGCCGATTAGACTGACTTAACCGACTTTTTGACCGCCATCCGATGCGACTTTCCTTCGGAGATAAGTATAAGTGTTTATTTATTTGCCTTGGTTCGACTTGTGTTACAAGTGCATGTGTTTTGAAACCAAACAAAGCGGCCGCTTAGGAACGAACGCCACGAGGAGAACATAAATCACAGCACTTTATTTTTGAACCGGGGACCTTATTCCAGAAATCTATCTGTATACAATTGCGCACAATTTTTTCTGTTCATTTTGACGTATCAAAAGGTGACATTTTTTAAATCTGTCAAATTTTCTGCTCATACCTATAGTCGGGCCCGTACAAACTGACGACTCGGCCATACGTCGTAATGTCATCAGAGATGCGTAACGCTGCAATCGCTTTGTCGACAAAATTTGCTACCTGCGTACGCACGGTTGATGAATCACTTTGTGGAGAGTTTATTTATTTTTAATGAGATATACAACAGAATACCGGGCACAAAATCCAAATATAATTTCCTTGTCTGTCCGTAACTTGCTGGAATGACAATTTGCGATCCAGTGCGATCATGTATGAATATCTAAATTAAAATTGATATTGTGTGTTATAGAGGTTCAGGTTTTTGTCAATAAAATGAATGTTTTATAGGAATAACTTTTTAAATTATGAAAATATAAATAGAGGCTGTTTTTAACTATGCCTTATTAAACAGGGTATTCAATTGGGCAAGAATAAAAAATTTAACTATAGTATAAATGTGTCTTAGACTATGCGAGGGGAGACAATATTGCTATGACCCTTCTCCCTCTACTAAGGAACCAGTTTAGTTTATCATTGTACATAGTTTAAATGTAAATAGCTGCTGATTTTAACTATGCCCTATTAAACAGGGTTTTCAATTGGGCAAGAATAAATACTTTAACTATTGTATAAACGTGTCTTAGACTATGCGAGGGGAGACAATATTACTGTGACCCCTATCCCCCCCTAAAGAACTAGTTTAGTTTATCATTGTACATAGTTCATATTCATGTGATCATGATTTTATACTCACCAAGTGTCAAGTCTAGCATACCAACTTCACAGACACATGCTACCTATTTGAAAAAATGCAGGAATTTATATATTTCATTTTACTAAAAATTCTGAAGAATCGTTCCTCTAGTGCCTCACTGTAACGAAGCTGACCATGTGCCTTTTTAAACGCCTGGTACAGTTGTTTTATAAATTTAAAAAAAAAATCCCGTTTCTTCTTCTTCTTAATATAATTGTATGTTTTTTAATTCATCGCTTTCAAATCCAATGAAACCATTTAAGTACATAATTGAAATAATTAAAATTCCGTATTTCAATTTACAAGTAACATTTTGCATATCGAATTAATAACTACTGTCAAATACCTAGTACGATTCCAGTTATTCTGTTTAGTTAAATTATTTCTCTCCAAACCAGGTCTCAGGAATTGGTTCTCCGGTGCTGAGTTGCGATTAATGCTACATCAATTAAGACAGAAATTCTTTAAAGCTTAAATTTTGTTGTATGAGATAACAAGCATATTATTATATATGCTGTTCATTGTCATCACTTTCTCAGCTGATAACATCATTATATCACGGTAACATAATATATATATCGTTCTGTCTCTAACAAATATATGCATTAGATATATTATGCGCATGACGATATTATGATCGAATAATAAGGCGTACCACGACTTGACAATCTTATTACACCAAGACAAGACAGTCCCATCGTGGTCCCATCACAATCGTTTGATACAACTATGACTACTATGATAAGCCGCAGGACAGCGCCATAATGAGATGACTGCAAGAAAAATAGTAGTATTATTAATAATTATAATAAAAAAAAATTCCCGATAACACTCAAAAAGTGTACACCTAATGTATATTTAATATTATTTCAGTATTCTTCATATTTTTAAAAAACATTGTCAAAATCGAAATCAGAAAATAATAAAATATTACACAAAATAAAAATTCTTTAAAGAATAACAATCCTCAATCTCCGACCACTATGATCACTTATTTCTGTGCCTTGTCGGGTCCCCCCTTACTACTAGACAAACAGCCAAGTAATAATGATAAGATAGTAGTATTTTTTATATTTATTTTTCAAAATATTATCCAATTGAGGCTTAAAATAATGTCTCTGTAAATCTGTAAGTCGAGAAGTAATCCACAAAAAGGTTCTACAACAAATCACCAGCAAAATACTGTGTCTAATAAGTCACAAAACTATTTAACATTTAAAATACCTTTTTTATATATTAATAATTCTCATTTATTCTTTTATTAATTGAAAACACACTTCTTGGTAATAAATTGTATTTCGTTTTGAAAATTACAACCCTCAAATAACCACCATTTAACTCTTCACACTGACGTGCTCTTTCTAAAGAGTGTCATATTGTTTCATGACTTATTGCTTCAATTTCTTCACGGATGTTGGCCTTGAATTACTGAATGGTTTGAGAATTGTTACGGAATACTTTACCTTTCAAACACCTCCATAGAAAGAAGTCTGGAGCATTTAAGTCAGGTGAGTGTGACGGCCACTTGATTTCAGAGTTTCGCGAAATACCCTTCTTCCAGAAATTTGTCTTAAGGGCTAAATTATCGGGCTAGCTGTGTGGACAGTAGGACCATCTTGGACGCACGAAATGTCTCGATATCTATCACCTTTGGCGGTTAGTACGTTTTCTGCCTCATCTTCAAATAAATGAGCTCCAAGAACTCTTTCTAAATTTATTTTACGGGACTTTTTTATTTTGCATAATACGTTGGTGGGCTATTGTTGGATTTTCTGTCCCCCGAAATGACAAATTTTGTTTTTTGTAACAAATCTCTTTAGGTAGAAGCGGGCCTCGTCGCTCATAATAAAGTTATGAATGAAATCAGCTTCTCGCCTTGCCAATCAATTCTTGGAACTGAAATTACGCTTTTCATTATCTGAGCTTTCTTCTTACAGGGATCACGCTTTGATAATCTGAAATAAAAAAATTAAATTAATTCAGAATATGTTGAGCTTGTCCAAATTTATAATGAACGCAATACTGGATTTTATCCCCTGGGGGACATCATTAATCAAGATATATTATAGATTTCTCGTAGAGACGAAGCTATAATTTGTGGGTGTTCATACGGCTTACGACCTATCGTACGCCAGGTTTAAGTGATTACTTCACACAATGCAACGTTCACCATTTCCACCCATGATAGACTATCACATCTTTAAAAAATTTTGAAGCCGTATATATGTTTAACCTTCAAGAAACTCATATTGTAGATCTCTCTATGAGACATGTACAATATATCTTGATAAAATTAATTAATTGTAGTAAATTATTCGAATTTTAAATGGTCTTTAAGATATTCCAAATAGATAAACATATAAAAATTAAAGTGTAAAAAAAAACAGCAATGAAAAATATTTTTCAAATACAAACTTTTTCCTTTAGTGGTTACAGATTGTAACATAAATAAGAATAAAAAACATGAAAAAATTCTGGTGACTGATATGGGGCATTAATTGTATACACAGAGTGCGGAGGGCGTGGTAAGAAAACATGGCGGTAACATTAAAGCTTGAGACATAATAGACGAGCATACATAATAAATTATTATTGAATGAAACGATGCTTGGCGCCAGAGCTTTCGTCACACGTCACTGTCCTTTCGCTTTGATCCCAGCAGCCGCGCACCACAAACTGCATTTAAAAAATCTCAGGTAGTTCTTCAATTTGAGAATTTGGGACCACAAGTAACAATGAACTACATCTGTCCAAAGTAATTGAAATCGTGAAAATTATTTTATCAAATGGGACAATTATATCATGAGACGAAGTTTTATTTTTATATGGGAAAGTAGGTATGGAAGTCTTTTTGGGGTGTTCGTAGGGCCTACAACCTATAGTAATGCTGGCTTAAATGATCACTTTGCAAAATGTAACATTCACCAATTCCACCCATGATAGACTACCACATCTATCAAATTTTTAGAGGTCGTATATATGTTTGACCTTCAAGTTTAAACATATATATACAACCTTTAAGGTTAAACATGTATACAACTTCCAAAAATTTTGATAGGTGTGGTAGTCTATCATGGATGGAAATGGTGAATGTTACATTGTGTGAAATGATGACTTAAGCCAGCCGTATGATAGGTCATAAGCCCTATAAACACCCAAAACGACTCTCATACATTATTTCCCATATAAAAATATAACTTCGTCTCTATGAGAAATCTATAATATATCTTGATTAATGATGTCTCCCTAATCCTAATAATAATAATAAAAGGGATAAAATCCAGTATTGTTTTCTTGAAAAATTTGGACAAACTCAAAATATTTTGAATTAATGAAATTAATGAAAAAAAAATTGGATGTTGTGTATATGTTTAACTCGCACAACTTGTTTCGTATGTTAGTTGTATTTTCACTACCGCCACCTGCAATCAAAAGCTTTTTCCTTCCCACAATCCAATACAGATGTCACTATTGATAATGAGATATCTTTATTTTGATTAAAGTTTTTAAAGCAATATCCTTTAAATGTGTAGGTATATGAGATTCTTCCAAATTATTAACATTACACTAGAGTACGCCTGAAAAAAATATAATGATACAAGAAATTATTAAATTTTATTTATTTATATATCGATTTTCACAGTTCATTTAGTTCCTTACATATGTTGTATGGGTTAACACATGATTTACATTAAAACTTATTGTATTAAATAATCGACATTCATTAAAATTTTTTCGTTATACACTTTTTGCACTCCAGTTTTAACTCTTCTATATTTAGTGTGTTTTGCTATTATTGAAAAAATATGCGAATTTTCTATTTTTCAACGCTCAATAAATTGAGTATATTTTTGTAAAAATAATTCATATAACTTCAAACAGCCTTCATTTATATAAGCAGATAATAATCACAGGAAGTTTTGACATTTTATTTGATTTAAAACTTTAAAGCGTATTTTAGTTTCATTAGAATTTATATATAACTAACACCCCATAAAAAATGACGGAAAATTGATTAACGGCTTTGCTAAGCCCTAGTATATATTTATGGCATCTTTTTGGTGCTCCACGGAGACGCGTTGAACGCATTGAATGCATTGAACGGCTGGTTCGGAGTATTGTATCATATTTCTGAGTAGTTTTAATCACATTATTTGACTTGTATCAAACCGAAATTTTTTGTATTCGATATATTTACTTCCATGATGCTGTAACATTTCAGAGTTTTAGTTCAGAAATAATGAAAAAATGCAAACTGCGATGTCACTTATCTCCTTGACTGTTGACATTTCACCCAAAGAGTAAAGAATATTTTGTGCTCAAAATTGAATAAAGAAGACACCCTTACAGTTTTTGCCAATAGCTACGAGACACCCTACATAGATCTAAAGGCATTGCGTTAAGTATTATTTATTTATATATTTATGATACACGCTCTGAATCGGGCTTTTGCATAATGTGAAACATAAAGTGTTCAAGTAGCATAGCAATCTAAGTACATAAGCAGTAATTTACAAAAAATAAAGAATATCTGCAACATGAGTGCAATAAGTAATAAGTACATAAGAAAATAAAAAAGTGTTAGAATATTAGCAGGGTAAATAAAATAGCGAATGAATGTGGAAAGAATTGTAAGAAAGATATATAACGCAAATGTTGACGTGGCACGATTAACCAGTTACTGGACTACAGTCCCGTTAGAAGCCCAACAACCGTCGAGCTTGCATGCGAAGATGTATGAATGTGTATGAGGCGAGAGTTGTATGTCAGGACAGAATAGTGTGGTGGTATCCTCTCTGCTTACCCCCACGGAGAAACGGCGTGATGGTAAGTAAGTAAGTAAGTAATAAAGAATAAGTATTTAGGCAAACTATAAAAAAGAAGCTAAGTTGATTTGTATTTTGTTTGTTTACCTATAGTGTTCTCAATAAATGAATCGACAATTATATATATCAACAAAGCTGTATTGATTGTCTAGGCAGTGCAATCTATGCATATGCTCTATAATCTTTGCATAGAATTCATATTCATTCATTATATTATTTTATATATTCATTTATATTCATTCATATTCATATTCATTAATTATATTCTAGATACACATTACGTAATAATTAAAAAATTAGGGATTTTTATTTCATAGTATGTATGTATAATTATTTTATATTTAAATTAGGGACGAACTCCCGTACTAACTTCATCGATGTGACAGTAAATATTTGATACTTTTACCGTCACATTTATTCGAAACGTTCCCGTATAAAATTAATAAATTATACAATTTGTCGAGTTCATAACTGGGTGCTTTTAGCATAACTTATATCGTCAACACCTGTCTCATAGCAGATGGAACACGTACAAGCAAACATGGACATAAATACGGAGACATTAAAGTTTATGTTAACTTTTATTAGCGAAGGAGTTCAACACCGAACGCCAGTTTTTCGCCAAGAGTTTAAAAGCATTCGGTACCTGTTGTTAATTAATATTTATACGTTCCCCGTGAAAACTGTACTAAAAGTACAGTCAAATTAATAGACATTTGTTTCACAAACACACACAAATTATTTAGAAGCTGAACAAAAGTTTAGACGTTTGTGTATAAGATAATGAGTACTAATTTTCTACGGACTGTAATCTAAATAAAAATAAATTGCATACTCTTTCCATATTTTTTATTTTGATTTTAACAATACGATTGTGAATCACAAAGAAAAAAATAAATTATGCCTTGGTATAACAGGTATACAAGGTATACTACTCTAGCACAAGCTACGCCTAGTTGAGTAGTAGCAATCCACAAAATATAATTTAAATATGTGAATTTAGATAAATAATATTTTAAATAAAATGATGTACATTATTATGATCCACATGTTTATGTATAAAATAAATTGTATAACAAGCATTTTATAAAAAAATAAATATAAAATACAATGTTTTAAAATATGTAGACATTTTATAGCAAACACATTATACCGTAGACACATTTTCATATAAGAAAGACGAATCGAATTAGTATGTGAAAACCGTGCGCACGAGGCACATTGTTTCGTTGTGTTGGTATTTGTACCCGCAACGAAGCAATCTGCGTTGTACGCATGGCTTACACATACTAATTCGATTGTCTTTCTTAAATGAAAAGAGGTCTACACAGACGAAAAAAATATTATATTCCAGGTTATTATTATGACAATTATGCTTACAACGCTTCTGTTAAAAAATACTGTTAACAATTTTATTAAGAGCATTAATGAAAACTTATTTATTATTACTTATTTATTTACAAAGTTTATACACCTATATAATTTATACACCTACCAAGAAATGAAGAGGCTGGCAGGTGACAGAGACGAGTGGAGAAAGCGAGTGCTTGTTGCAGACCAATTCTAGGATTGCGATCCAAAAAAAAATATAAGCAATGAGGGTTAGGTAATATAAGAAGAGATTGGAAAAGATACGTGGGGATGAAGTTGATATAATTCACCGTACCAAAAAAATTAAATGCAATGGGCCAGATCGGAAGACAAACATTCCAGTGAATCAAGCCGATAGGCCACCATAAAACCCAAATTATCAAACTGAGAACCTTGGTAACGCCTTTATCTAACAGTCAGATATAAACAGCTGATAATAATTATGGTAACCAATAAATAATAGACCTGGGGTCTACACAGCCCTATTAGCATAAAGGCAGCTAAATATTTGCAAAAAATTACAAAATTAGTTAAATATGAGTTAATGTTCTATTAGAAATTGTGAACCATTTGACAAGAAGCAATATGACATTTATTTTAGTGCGACAAACGTTTTTTATTGTTTTTAAATTTTCCACAAAAAGTGTATTAATTCTCACCAATAAGACAATATAATTTAATCAATTACAGTGCATAATAATTAATTCATGATGTTTTATAAAATATTCATCAAAAAATTCGTTTTAAAATACGTTATCATTAATATAAATTGGCGAGTTTTTTCCCGCAAAGTTCGTAAATAAACAAAGCATTCGTATTTCAAAATGTCATTTTATCAAATAGCTGCCTTTATGCTTATAGAGGTAGTACATAAAGCTTACAATATTTTTCAATTAATTTTTTTAGCTTCTTCTGAAGCACGTGGTTTTACTTCTGTTTTCTCAGTATTCAGGGGTTCTCTAGAAAACATGGCAATTGCGACCATAAATCCGCCGATACAAAATTTAAAAAAGCAGCGAACTCTAAAAAGTCGCGGAAAGATGTTTTATGTATTGAACATCCGGTTTAAAGTTTATGTATTTCTTGCACATATTGTTTCAGACTAGCGTGGCGGCACGTTGAAGAACCGAGCCGCAGCAGCCGTAGCATGTTCCACTGTGCCGTGTGTTCCTCTCACGTATCTTATCTACCATTGAAAAATATCTCCAGTACGTGACAATCCACTCTCTTCTCGGTTAGTTGAGGTGAAAATATCCCCCGCGCGGGGCGGGCGCTGGCTGTAAGACGCTCCCCCTGGCGTCTTCGCCGGGGTTCTATTCAGTTATCGAACCAGATGGGGTTGTAAGATGACAACAGCTTTATGCGATTTGCGATATCTATGATTAGTTCGGTGCACGAACAATCTTGTCCCTGTCAATACAACCTTTTTTATTTTTTATCATTTATTTTTATATATACAGTGATATGTGGGGAAAAGCAAAGGCAGTAAGTAATATTAAAAAAAATGTTTTGAATGCAGTCCCCAATTATTATCTACTAATTTAAAATGGACTGAATTCTAGATTTTTTTGTATCTATCCCTTCCAAAATAATGTTCGCTATAAATTTACGTATATAAATTTTTATATTTACTATACTATCTCGAATTCTGTGCATTATAAATTAGTAATCCTGGATAACTGCATTGAATTTTTTTTTGATATTGCTGCTCTTGTTTTTATACCCCACATATAAACAACCATTATTATAACGACGGTTAAAATTTTTAAATGCAGATTTTTTTCAGAAGAAACGATTCTAATCATAGAACAAATAAAAAAAAAATTACAAGAAAAAAAAAAAAATTGAATAACACTAAAAAATAAAATAAATTTACACAATGATATAATATCAGCTGACAATCTTTATACGAGGTTTTATCAAAAAATACGCGAAATTATTGAATTTTACCCATTGTACGCAATCAGTCAGTAGTCTTATAAGACTAATTGTCATATTTTGTTTTTGGTGTGTTGATCCACTACTTTTTGACGTATATTGACTTTGGTATTAGTACTGGAATCAGCTGTTGAAAATGTTCACGTGTTTTGGTGTGCTCAGTGATTCTTAATACGTGTAAGATATTTAATAAAAAATTCAAAATTTCCGACCAAAAATAACACTGTATTCGCCGGACGTACCCGTTGCGATTTCTTCCAATTCCCGAAGATATAAAACATAAAATAATGACGTTTTTCCAACATTGAGAATCGCAGAAGAAGCTAAATGCCGTATCGAAAATTATGTTATAGAAGTATTTTAAAGATTGAAAAAGCGCTGGCACTAATTTATTATAACTGATGGAGACTACTTAGAAAGGGATAAAATTAATATTGAAAATAAATAAATAAAGATTTTTTGGCAGAACTCTGCATATTTTTTGATCAAACTATTGCCAACGAGAAAATTCCGTTTTCATTGTATACGAATATATCTGTAAATATTTGATTCACTTATTACATTAGAAGAATCGATTTTCAGTCTTGAAAAATACTAATTTTCCTCTCCCTTGTTAATTTCTAGATAGATTACTTAGCCAACCACATCTATATTATCACCATCGTCATCATCGTTATCAACCATTGTCAATTCACTGTTGGATGGAGGCCTCCCCCGCTTCCATGAGTCAGCTACACTGCTCGATCCTCCGCCAATATCTTGCCATGTCACTCCCACCACTACAATAATTTCATCTGTTCATCGAGACTTTGGGCTTGTTATGTGTATATACCTCGTCTTTATAGACTTATTATTATAGTCCCACGTCGCAAGGTCTGAACAATTCGCATGCCATTGAAAAATTGTTAAAGTATGGTATCATTCTATTCAACATCACACGACGCCTTTTTACTGTGACAATACTAGAACAAATGCTCACTACAACTCGCTAGTACCTAGAATACACAGGTTAGGTAACAATTATACAAACATAGCGGACGTGTTTGGTTCTGGCCTGTCACAGTATAGGGGCGCGATACTGAGAGCGCTTCATTCCGCCATAATGTAAATTATATACACTTTCTTTTTTTTTGTGTTTCTCTCTGTTTATATTATTTTTGCAAATAACTGTTATATACCTACATATGTAAAAGCCTATTTAGGCGTAAATGAATGAATAAATGAATAAATAAATATATGTAGTTCCTTCCAAGATACATTATTTTGAAATTTATCCTATTTAAAACTCTAAAAATATTCAAATATGTTGCAAATTTTTGTCTTTAACTTTAACTACTACCGATAAATATTTTTAATTATTACGCGTACGTATTTAGATAATTGCATAGTATGACTGTTTTAAATATTCTTGAAATAATTTCTAATTAAATTCATGCACACCTTATCTCGTTAGTACAGTGAATTTCTTTAAAAAGAAACATGATGTCGATTCTGAGACTATGATAGTTTATATTTGTATTATTAGTATCTGTTATTATAATGCTTTACTGTTAACTCTTTAATTTTTCACATCATATAGTGTTTTTATTAACAGATATTTTCTGCATATTTTTTATTTACATTAAAAAAATTATAATTTACCGAGTTATAAAAATCCGTTTTTTTTATTATTTATTTTCATTTCTGACATTTACTTAGATTACTTGCTTGCGTAAGATGTATATTTTATTTAAATATTTTTTAATGGTACTATGCACCTTATGCTTGCAAATTAACAAAAATATTGATTTTAAGTACTATCGCCAACAAATTTTAAAAATGTCCAATAATTTGAAAAACATTACCCTATGCGTGCGTTGTATCCCTCTGTGCACATTCTGCTATATTTTAACCGCACCCTATATCTTTTCAGACACTTTTTATTGAGATATTTCAGAAAACGCGTGTATGTTTCTTACCTATCTTGGTGATATTTCTACCCCTGTCAGTGAGGTTAACCTTAGGATACAAGATACAACCACCATAAAACCTAGGGTTCAGTGACTATGCGTGCGAGGAGAGGTGGCTGTAAAAGTGTGTGTTAATAAATTATTACGCCCGTTTTTCTATTTTGTGTGCATAAACGTAAGGGAAAAAGGTACGTATCAAATGAATGATAGCTTATGAATATCAAATATATATTTTCTAATGATTTTTTTGTCTGGTCACGTTGAACGAATGAGGAGGGAAATATAAGAAAGGGAAACGACGCGAGTGTTCATGGCATCAGAAGATAAGAATTGTGAAAACGGATTAGAATTTAAGAAATTATTCAATACATGAATGCACCTTTTTTAAAACTATTAAGATAATGATATAATTAATGAAGCCGTTCCGTGTACAGGTAATATATTTTTTTATTCCTTCCTTAATTTTTATTTTACTTTTTTATATTTACATAATGTACTTTATTTATAGTCTACTTTTATGTACGTACTGTGTACATTTATATTTAAGGAGTTGCTATACATAAATAAATATAAATAAACTTATAATAATGTATCAAAGAGCTATGATTATTAAAAAAACTATTCAAAAGTCAATAATCTTTTATATTCAGTTCAAGACATATGTACCTAATATTTCATATTGTAATATAAAAATTACCAATGTTCTTATGATAAACAAATTACAATCTGTATTTAATGCCGCTGCAAGACTCATTACCGGCGTTTCAAAGTTTGCGCACATCTCAAAACATCTTCAAAACCTTCACTGGCTTAGATGTCCAGAGAGGATTGAATATAAGCTTTGCCTTACAATATTTAAGGCTATTCACAACATGGCCCCTCAATACATAACCGACTTCTGCATTCCATTCTCCACAAATAATAGACAACTAACACTTCGCTCAGCATCAACATCTAATACAAATAGGTTAGCTTAAGTAAATCGCGCCCACCAAACTAATTTCGGTGATCGTGCTTTCACGATGGCTGGACCAAAGTTATGGAACAAACTACCTAATAAACTGAGAAACAGACAGCTTACCACAGTTCAAAAAATAACTTAAGACGCATTTATTTAGACAATCCTATAAAAACTCAATTTTAATTCCACTTCTTGTATGCCACCTAGTGAATAAGTAATAGTAAATAAGTTCTTTCTTTTTTAGCAGTAAGTTGTCTTTTAAGATAATAATTTCTCTGTGTAAAGCGCCCTTGAGGTGAGTATTCGCGAAAACGGCGCTATACAAATTATCCAATTATTATTATTATTATTGTAGTCCAGCTACCTTGACTCGAATTTCCAAATCTGAACATGTCAAAAATATTTCAGTAGTCTTAATAATATGCAACACATTAATTAATTTGGACAAAGCACGAATCCTCGCTACCCCCAATGTATGTCCTCTAACCCTTGCCGGTAGTATTTCACACGCATTATCTTATCACGCTACTCCTCACATTTTTTACAACTCTTCCGATTGCAATTTAGCCGCCCAAACACAGGAACAATGGGCGGCAACACCCCTCTACAAAAACACGGCTGCACTTTTTACGGCGTGTTCCTACCGCCGATAAGCCGCCATTGGGTTTTTTCAAACATTTCTAACACCGTTGCGAGGCGTAAATCGTGCCTCAAGGTGCATCTGCACCGCAACACGGGGTTCGCAGAAGCGACGACAAATTTTCACCCCTCAAAAAAAGTCTAAAACCATCCATACACATGTGCCATGCGTACATTTCAGGCGGAATGCACCGTTTACGTAGTGCCTCGAAAAATTTATTCCATTGATCTGCAACGTGCCTAAATCTTGCCAGAAAATCGAGCCTAAAAGAGTAAGATAACTAGTAAAAGAGACGCGAAACTTAACAGTTTCAACAAAAAGATTTTTTTTTTGGTAATTGTTAATGGTTTTATGGCGTGATTTAAAAGATTTTTTTACGAGTGCTCCTTTACTTTCCGTTTAACTTGGCGGTCGTGGTGCAGACTTTGCCGAAAGCCGGTGGAGTTCAGGGGATCATGTATCAGGGGTGCACGGTGCACGTATCGCTTCCCCTCTTCAAATAATCGGCTTGTTAAGGGCGGGAGCCGCGGGGTGGCGGGGTGAGCCCCGCTGTGAATGCCAAGGATGCAGGTATAAACTAAGAACCATGGATGTGGCTAAATTGTAGAAAAGTAACTTTTACCGTACAAGGGAGGATGTATTCGAAATGCAAACATTATTTAAGACCGACAGGAGATAGAAATATCCACGGACGTGTGTTTTGCAGTGTGTACATTACCTTAAACAAATTTTTAGAATTCTCGGCCAAGCAATGTAATTCGTGATGCTGCTTCTTCCTGCTTCCTGCTTACACTTTGCTGATTCTCGCATCTAATATTCATGGCTGTAATAAAACACCGGATATCAAAGTCTACGGATAATCTTTACCATTAATAAATGATGTCAAGCATGGTAAGACGTGTACAAACGTAAAAATCAGGAAGTATGTATTTTTTTTTTTTAATTTTAGTTATGTAATTAAAAATTATTTTTGTATTCCACCCCGCTTTCTTAAGTATGTACATTATCAATAAACATCGTTGTATTATGATTTATTTGATAAATGTAACTAATTTAGCACAAATCTTTTTTGCGCATATTTATAAATTTTAGTAGTAAATTGAATGCAGTGGAAATAAGATCACTTAGAAGTATATGTGGCAAATCCATTTATGAATGCGTAAAGAATCAACAAATTGAGAAAGAATGTATAGCTGATCTTAGCATAGTGAATGTAATTAAAAGGGTCGCTCTTGTGGTTTGAGCATGTTGAGCGAATGAATGATTAAAGAAAGAAGAAAAAAGAATGCAAGGAAAAGAAAGGTAATAAAAAATATAAATAATAAAGATAGCTTGTTGGTGTACTGGTCATGATGCTCGCCTTGTGATCTGGTGGTCGGTATTTTGAGCACATTCCAAAACATTAATAAGTTAGTCCTATCTTCGTAGCACAAGATTTTAGGTTATTTTGAAAATAGTAAGAATATTGATGCGACACTCCATTAAAAAAAATAATAACACAGGTTTTCACTTCGACAGAAAGAGAGAACGATCGCGGAAGACGTGGCATGATCAGGTGAATCAGATACTATTAGGAGAATGAACAATCTTAAAGTTTGCATTACATGAATTAGGTGAGAAGTGTGTGAATATGGATGAGGCGAGAGTTGTGTCACGACAAAAAAGTGTGACCCTCCATCCTCTCCGCCTACCCCTGAGGAGAAACGGGAAAAAATGGGGAGAAAACGATAAGTAAGTATCATCAATTGAGCTCCTTTCTTTAGCGCTTACTTTCACGCAACTGTAAAAATGATAATTTTTTAATTAGAATTACATTATGTCGCGTTGTATTCACTAGGCTACCCGACAGTAGTTTTTTTTATGAACATTCTAGGATATTTAATAAATAAAATTCAAAATAAAGATGTTAACACAGGCATTTCAAAAAATATTTGTGATTTAATCAATATTTATATTAAGTACTTAAGTACCTGGGAAGTAATGTAAATATTTATTACTTATTCCGTTACATTAATAATTAATTAATTAATTTATAAGAGCAATAAGAACACGCGATCTTTTTTTGTATACAATTAATACTCTCCTGGTTATAATAGGTCCTTACATATGAAATTGACGTTTAGTATGGGAGGAACATAAGGCCGATGTTTTTTTATTATAATATATTTATTTAATCAAAGTATGTACCATTGCTATCTATGCACTTTTGCCATCTCATAGGTAGTTTATCGATCCCTTTACTAAAAAAACCATTCGGACGGGAATCAATAAAATCTTTAAAGGCGGTTTGGACTGCCCCATCGGAGTTGAATTTTTTCCTTTGCAAGAAGTTATCCAAATTTCGAAAAAAATGGTAATCTGTTGGGGCAAGGTCCGGAGAGTTCGGTGGATGTCTTAGACATTCCAATTGAAGCTCCTCTAATTTGGTAGCCGTCTGTTGTGCAGTGTGTGGTCTAGCGTTATCATGAAGCAGCAGTGGCCTAGAGCGATTAACCAGCCTCGGTTGTTTAGCAGCTAGCTTTTCCATCATGGTTTGCAGTTGCTGACAATAGACATCTGCCGTAATCGTCTGGCCAGATTTAAGAAAGCTGTAGTGAACGACACCAGCACTAGTCCACCAAACGCTCACAAGTAACTTTTTTGGAGTCAATTTTCGCTTGGGGCATGGTTTGGCTGGTTCGGCAGGGTTCAGCCATTGCGATGAGCGCTTCCGATTATCGTACAGGATCCACTTTTCATCACAGGTAATGATTCGATTTAAAATCCCTTCATTATTGTGCCGGTTGAGTAATGCAACGCAGCAGTCAACGCGCGTTTGTTGATTTGCTTCACTCAATTCGTGAGGTACCCACCTTTCAAGCTTTTTCACCTTACCAATTTGCTTCAAGTGGATTAAAACAGTTTTATCACTAACACCGCAGCCTGCAGCTAACTCGGATGTGGTTTGCGATGGATCCGCTTCCACAATAGCCTTCAATTCTTCATTATCAACTTTGGTCTCCGGCCGTCCACGGGGCTTGTTCTGCAGGTCGAAATTTCCAGAACGAAAACGTTGGAACCAAAAACGCACTGTGTTTTCTTTTGCGGCACCGTCGCCATACACATCATTAATCCTTCGAGCCGTTTCTGCAGCACTGGTGCCACGGTGGAACTCGTACTCGTAAATAACGCGATATTTCAAGTTTTTCATTTTGTAAACTGAGTGACGCAAAGAAAAAAATAATTGAGGAAAAAACAAATGAATTATAATTTTCAAAACACAAACACATGAGTAAATAGCTGTATAAATTTGGATTTTGAATTCCTAACCAAAGAGAAGATATTTGAGATCAAATTTGCCAGTACGGCAAAACGCCAATTTCGTATGTAAGGACCTAATATATAAACACGGCGCGTGTTATGTGCAAAGTTCGAGAAAAAGAAGGAAGAATTTTTTTTTATTTGTCTTTGATATTTATTTATATCAATTTGTTAGAAAACGGTTAGCTAGCCGTAGATAGGTAATAGATATGTGAATATTTTTAAAAATTAAAAAAATTCTTAAGTACCGTAGGTAATAAATTCACAAAGAAGTTCTTTGCCTACCTGTCTGTGAAAATACATTTTTATTTTTCAAAATGCAAGTGTTAGTACATTTTGAACAGATTAAGTCTCGTATTTACGGGACTTTTATTTGTCCTGATAAATATTTTACATTTTTTTCGTCAAATAGAGTTGCGAACACGGAATACGTGTCGCATCAAAAGTCTTACTAAAAGCCTGCTTTGTGAAAAAAGGACTAACTTGTTGGCGTTCTGGAATGGGGCTCGAACCACGAACCACCAGTTCACTAGGTGTGCACTATATTTAGAAAGCTACTCAACCGATTATAAATATATAAATAAGAGAATTTCTTACAAACATATTAATTAATTTAAAAACCAACTAAAATATAAAATTTTCATACTATTATAATCGGCTATTACTTTGTTCGTTGCAAATTTAATTAAATACGATAAAAATAGAAATAATAAAAAAAATAAACACTCAAAGCAGACGATAAAAAAATGTTGAACAATGAAAAAAATGTCATACGACAACAAAAAGAAATTGCTAAAAAAATTATTGCCCATATTTTTTAATGTTAAGTTTTGTGGTTTCCGAAATCGGTAGGTGTTACCAAAAATATAGCAGTTTAAATAAACCAATTGAATGTGTGTTTAATTTAACTTATAAAAATTTCATCCACTTCCGCTTTTGAAAACTGTACTCCCCAGAAAAAAGTGGGAAAACATTAAATCGGAGAATTGAGACGGAAAAAAAATGCATCAACATCCGAAATATCCCCCAACTAATAAATCCCACTTTGTGCCGCGCTTCCACCGCGGTGGTTCTTTTGATTCCTCGAATTATATTGGATTCAATTTAAACCGCTAAAAATATCGAACGTTTATGACGTGAGCTTTTTTTGGTACACCGTGCACCAATTTGTGTTTGTTTCGAGAGCATTCGAACTGGTGAACAGTTTTTACTGATTGATTTACTTTGCGGGAAAAAAACAATTTTCCAACCGATCGATCGGAAATAAATTTTGAAACAAGCGAAAAAGTAGTGTACAATGGTACGGCTACATTTGGCTTCGTAAACAGGATTGTATAGTGTTTCAGAGACATTATTAAAAAATACTCGAAAGCCACATTTCCACAGAAGTCATATACATAAGTTTATATTACTATGTTTAATTCTAAGTGCTAATGTAGGACTAAAGACACCCTTGAGATGAAATTCGCGTCATGTAAATTAACCTACAACCAATGTACCCTCTCAGGTGGGCACGTGTGCGCGCACTCTATTAGCCACCATAAAGTGTCCTTGGAACAACAGGATATCATCTAATATTTAGATCTTATTCTCAAAGATCTATTACAGATGCCTCAGAGACAAAGCTATTTTTCATATGGAAAGTAGACATGGAAGTCTATTTTTTAGTCTACCACATCTATCAAATTTTTGTAAGTTGCATATATGTTTAATCTTGACACCATCATCCTGATCCTCACACCGTGTTTGTTAAACATATATACAATTTACAATATTATAATGATAAATCCAATCCAATTTATTTCTCTATAACACATACAAAACACATATAACACTTACAAAAAATTTATGCGTGAATATTCTTACGGTGGAATTTATGAACGTTGCATTGTGTAAAGTGATCACTTAAACCAGCTAATGCAGCTCATAAGCTCTGGGCCATCCTATAAAGATTTCCACGCACGCTTCGTCTTTGTGAGACTTCTATAATATATCTTAATCATAAATTTGAGACTAGTTTTTAAACTATTACTAAAACTATAAGTAAACATTTTATTTTATACTACTAAGATTTTGTGATGGTCAAACCGTTATTTTAACCGGTTGCACATGAAACAGTTATTTAATATTTTTATCCGATTGTATCAATGATTGCCAACTAATAACTGTTGTCAAGTATTTATGATCGAATTGCGAAAAATCTGTTTCCAGTCATAGATTCAATCAATACGAATAACGATTAGTGTGTCACCAGTTAAAATACCATCACAAATAAGATTTTTAATAGGACTTTAATAACAGTTTTAAAAACAATATTTATTTCAGAATTTTAGTACAAAAAAAATCAATCATGGTAACGATGTCAGATGATACCTTGTTATTCCAAGGTCACAATGTTTTGAATATATCTTTGAAGTATCTATTTTCATTATTTAACGTTAAAATACCCACAGTTTTACTACTGCAATTTTCCTTACCAATTTTCCTTACCTTATCAGAAGATTTCGATAGAAATACTTTCTATTGCAGAGGGTCTCATGATCAAACAACCAGAAAATTTCAATGTCCTTTTTTCAATCATGATCAGGAGACGTTCCTCTAAACTAACTTCCGTTTAAACGTTTTAAATATACATGGGAGTTAACAAACATCTTGGACACGATAACTCCCGTAGTTTTCATCTGACATTGATAAATTTTAAAAAATTATAAATTAAAAAAAAATATATATATTTTCTTTTTATATATTTTTATATATTTTTATATATTTTCGAAAATTTGAATTCAGATAGAATATTACACGAAGCCGGTAGCATTTTACGAATGTACTTGTACCTACTAATAAATACTTACTATTATAGATTTCAAAATTTAAGTATTCGAAAAATTTAAAATCAATTATTAAAATTTGGACAAGAGAAATCATTTATTGGAACACTCATCCAAAGAAGGTGAAAATCTAAAAATCATGATTTCATGTAAACACTGTTATATGTGGTAGAATGTATATGATAGTTGATCTTTTCCTTTAACAACGTAAGGTACTTCAATCAAAATTGTAAACTTTGCCCATCTCAACACAGAATTTTCTAGTGACGCAGGCTTATTAAATCTACACCTAAAATGAATGTATTTTATGTTATTTTATAAAAAAAAGTTACATTCCAACAGTGCGAGTCCATGATGAAATTTTGTCAAAAATATGTCATTCATTTCATGCAAGAGAACAATCGTCAACCATTCATTTACAGCTGATTTCAAGGGAAAAATTTCATTCGAGAACACACATCCCAGGAAAGAATTGATTTCTTCTGCTGATTAAATGCCTATCTTAACGACCGCAACTCCTTCCTATCCTCTATTCTCCGCATCCAGCTGCTTCCTGCGCCCTTTATTACGTCATCTTTCCTGTGGGTTGTGGAATGATGTGCACTTCAGCTTTGTTTAGTTTTATAATACGATTGCCATTTCAGCTGTTTTTTCGATATTCTTATAAACTTACTAACATTACATCGTTTCCCTGCGGAGATAGGCAAAATGGATAGAGCAGCTCACTGTTTTGTCCTGATACACAGCTCTCGTATCTTCCACGTTCATAGTCTTTAGACGCTAGCTCGTCAATTGATGAGGCTTCTAACATGATCATTTTTAAATACCTCGTTTTCTCTCGTCATTAATACTAACGTCATATATCTTTCTTACTATCCCCTCCTCACTAATACGTTCAATATGTGCTGTATATGTTTACTTAATCTATTTTCGTATCACTCTAGGATCATCTACCGAGGTCAATAATGACCTGTTGACGGTCTGTTTATTAAAAAAATAAAAAATTTAAAAAAACTATAAATAAACCGCCTGGTTTTTGTTGTTGCTCACAATACTAAAATCAATTTTACTAATTTTGATGATGAAAACTTTTATTCTTATATACTATACCCGTAATTTTAAATTAAAGATTTATATGGCTCGACGTACGCCGGGAAATTGCTCATTTTCAAAACCGTGGAAATTCTTAGTGGGTGACGTATTTTTAATATTTTTTCCCATCAAAATGCCTAACAGGATTCCTTACAATCGTTTGATTTTCAATCAAATCTTGAATGGCCACAAGGTTCGCGTCAGGCTGCTTTCAGGCTTCAACCGCGACGCGGAACATAATAATTCGGTGCTTTCGGCACCTATCATCCAATTATCCTCCGTAGGGCGACAAGTGCCAGCCCTGACTACCCCTAACCGCCTACAGCCTACCGCTGAGTGCGCTCCCTTTATAACGACAAGAAAAGCTCGCTAAGGGCCTGTATGCTTACACACATTCCCATGTACAGAAATCACTGTGTATAGAAAATTCGCACGATCCCATACACGTCTAAGCGAAAACATCGAATTCTTCTGACTGAACAGAGGATTCAGATGCAGACATTTTGCGACAATTGCGCGCGAGGCGACAAACTCGCGCAGGCAACTGCGCGCAGACAATAGTGCGCAGCTCAAAACTACAAAATTAAAAATAATTTAAAAAAAAATGCGTTTTTTATAACCTTATCTAGCATAATGTATGCACCATGAAAACCTTATCTAGCCTAATCTATGGACCATGAAAAAGTTTATCTTCGATAATCGAATACAATAAAAAACTTGGTTAAAAAACATCGAATTTCATCAAGCCAATGGTAGTTATTTTTTCCTTGTCAATTATGTGTATGTATTTGATAAAAAAAAATCGATTTTCTTATTCCTGTTTCGTGGCTACTGGAGTATGACCCACCGATGTCCTTGACAATTTTCCTCTGTCTTCCTAGCGTGACGTTTAGTTCCAATTAGAGAACAATTTTCCTCTATCTTTCTAGTGTCGTTAGAAAACTGACGTCGTTGACGATTTTCCTACATCTTTCTATTGTCGTTCAGTTCCAATTGAAGAACTAAAGTCTTTGCCTTTATTATTATAGTTTCCTCCATCTTTCAAGTGTCGTTCAGTTCGAGTGAGGGACCTGATGTCCTTGACAATTTTTCTACATCTTAATGTCACTCAGTTTGAGTTGGGGACCTGATGTCGTTGACAATTTTTCTACATCTTTATAGTATCGTCCAGTTCGAGTTGAAGAACTGATGTCATTGACAATTTTTCTCCATCTTTCTAGTGTCGTTCAGTTCGAGTTGGAGATCAGCCTCTTTCTTCGTCTTTGACAATTATTAACAGATTATTTAGAAATTATACAAGTATAATAGATCGTTCAGTTCAATTTGGAGATCAGCTTCTTCCCATTTTGACAATTATTAGCAGATTAATTAGAAATGATACAATTTATAAATTAATACTTATTCAATACAAGTTGAATTTAACGAATAACCTGTTAATATATAGGTATGTATATGAACACATATCAATATATTCAATTTCGTCATCTTCTCGTTCTCTCTTACCACAACAGAGGTTTCTAGCATTACCGTCATTCAGTTAAGGTTATCTTTCTTACCATGTTCTCGTTCATGCATTTCTTACGTCAAAACCATCTAAGCGATCCTTTTTTAGTCCTTTTTACGAAATGAAACCACTCATACACACGAAATTGAATATTAAAATCAATTTATATAAAACAAAATCAAAATCAGCGTTGTTTCGTTGACAGAGTGATTCAATGACACAACGCTCAATTTAATTTTACTTTCTTGACAGTTCATGATTAACATAATTTTATTTAAAACACCAAGTTTTTATCCACTATATGAGCCTAGGCGCTTTTGATTCACCAATCATCCTCAGAGGCAACATTAGAACTATAAATCAAAACAATGTAGCTGAACAATATAATCTATGTATATATGTATGGATGGGAAGATTGGAGGGGTAGTTATTAATATTTCACTTGAAACAGTGTTCTAAAACAATAAAAAATCATACCTAGAGTTTGTTCAAGCGTTTGCTCTGATCAATATAATATATATTACCATTCAGAATTGAACATTATGACAAAGGTAGCGATTTAAATTAAATACATAGATTTTCTTGAAATTTTCTCAAATATTTCCCTAATTTAAGCTTTACAAAGCCTCTTACCTGGTGTAAACTTTCACAACAATGGTTCAATTATCGTGGTAAATAATTCACAGCAAATAGTCGTTTGGCGATGTATTCAACCTTAGAGTATAGTATATACTCTAAGTATTCAACTGTTTCTAGTACACGGCCTTGAAGAAATATCTATCTGGGAAAACAGAACTTTTTTCTAATACAGTCTTCAAGACAGATAAAAGATTCTTGATTGGTGTGATGTCAGAAATGCGATTGCCAATACTTTCGCTTTTTGAAAACATCCCCGGGCTCGAGTAATTAACCTAGATTCAGGGGTTGCCTTCGTACCTGAGTCTCCTGGATCCTGCGTGGGGGTTGAAGGGTCGTTTAAAAGAGTGGTAGATAAAAAATGTACGCAAAAGATTTTTAAAAGGATATAATAGGTATTCATGTCGGTCATCAAAAAGATGGGTGTCATTGCCAGAGGGAAAATGAAAAACAAGTAATCGAATAATTATTTGAAGAATATTGCTTGTTAGCGACATTAAAATAATTCGTTTGTACGAAATTTTACTGGCAGAATATTTTGCGTAATTGCGTTCTAAGATCCTGAGGAATGTAGAGTAAACTCATGTACTCACCTTCTTCATAGACCTAATTAAGCCTATATATTAACATTTTGGGGTTAAATAGTGTGCACCTCCCTCTCAATAGCCACTAACCCACTGTTTTAAATTAAATTGCTTATGTAGTAATTCAACTTCTTTATTGGTGTAGTGGTCCTTATCGGACTTCTTCTTCTTCCTGGCACTATCCCAAGTCATAGCCTATGTAATTCAAAATTAAGGATATGTTGAGATCAGCGAAGGATCGA
This sequence comes from Agrypnia vestita, assembly GCA_016648135.1. Classification (NCBI taxonomy): domain Eukaryota; kingdom Metazoa; phylum Arthropoda; class Insecta; order Trichoptera; family Phryganeidae; genus Agrypnia; species Agrypnia vestita. The sequence continues at coordinate 22,797 of JADDOH010006144.1, read as the reverse complement.
GATCGCTTAGAAACAGACGGTGTGTATAGACTCGATTGTCAAGACTGCGATAAAGTATACGTGGGGCAAACGGTGCGTACCATTTCCAAAAGGGTCAACGAGCACAAACGGGCATGCAAACTCGGTCATCCAGAAAAATCAGCACTGGCTGAGCATTTTCTGGATACCGGCCATCATTTTGCATTCGAACCGAAAATCCTTGGAAAGTCTAAGAGTCACCATGCGCGTCTTATCAAGGAAGCACTAGAAATCTACAAGCATCCGATAAACATTAATAGAGATGATGGTCTCAAATTAAAAACATCTTGGTATCCGGCGCTTCAAAGTCATTCTCGTCGCAGACTCCGCAGAGATAGTGATCAGACAACAGATGAATCATACATACAACACAATACAACACATCATGACTTCGGCACGGTATTGCAAGCCGATACTTAACCACAACACCAACATTCAAGACAACACATCAGCCCATGATGGACCCTGCAATGGGATCCGAAACGTCGGCCCGAAAGGTCGTAACAACACGGCATAACACCCCAGTAAACACAAACTTGAAGATTCTGAGTGGCCGTGAAAACCTAAGAACATTCATAGCCTATGTAGGCTGTTGGGGTAGACTCTTCTCATTCTCAGGCTGTAATTTTTTCGGTTCTTGAGGTCGCTTTTATCTCGGCCGTTTCTCTGCAGGATTTTGGAGCATCGAATCATCCAGGAGTTCTTTGGTCTTCCTCTGGATGACTATCAATGAAGCTCCACAGACATTTCCTGCTTAATTATGTGGTCTGGTGGCCTTAGTCTTGTGTGCCCGTACCAGCTCAGCTGTCCTTCTTCCCACATTCACTTTTCATCTGACCCCACACCACTTAAGACTAGATCTTCAGTTTCAGTTTAATACTGAAGCTGATGCAATGAACATCAAAAACGTTTTAATTTTTAGTTAAAGTGGTGTAGTGCGAACTAAACAAAGTTATGATTAATTGAATTCTTAAACTTATAACGACTTATCCAGTTGACTCGACTTTTTATAATTATAATACATCAAAATGTTCTCAGGTTATCATGGCCGTTCAGAATCTTCTGTTAATTTTTCTGGGATATTCTGCCGTGTATATCTGACCACTCTGGCCGACGTTTCGGATCCCACTGCAGGGTCCACACGTCAGCCCTGATTATTTAAATTTATGGGGTATTTAGTACATAGATATGTTATCTACATTATTTACTATTCGAGTGTATTCAAGAAACTAGTATATTTTTAACACGACTATTTGGGACATAAACCGAAATTTAATTTCACAACCGCACACAAACTAGTTCACTCAATTTATTTTACCATCTACTTCCATCCTTTTTTCCTTTATCCTAATCATATATCCCGCTCCGCCCTCCCCACTCCTTCTCAACATATTTTGTAACCAAAAATTATCTTACATTGTCACACTTTGCTCACATCATTAACAGTCGTCGGCGTAATGTTCATAATTGGCATAGTTAATTTTTTTTTTATCATATGTATGTTAATTTTAAGATTTACTGTCAAATTACCCAAAGAAAAATAAATGAATAATATTTTTACACATTAAAAAATCTATTTTTAAGTAATATGTTTGTAGGTACATCTCGCTACTTTAATACTTTTTCATATGACGTGTTTTTTTATACTGTTAGTATGCACACTACATATAAAATTATTTTTTAGCATTAATATTATCTACAGATTCATTACTAATCCCATATTTGTAACGGAATGAAGATGTTTTAATTTATTTCTATTATGTAGTTATGTCTATGTAATGGGAACATTAACATTAAATTGTTTACAATGAATCCAAGCGAATGATCTGTAAACGTATTTGACATGGACTTTTATCGACAGTAGGTAGACAGCACACACCCTTCCAGTGTTTTCCTGGTAATAACGATCGTGCGTACATCCCTTGTGTCGGCCCTAAAACCCGCACGACCCCGCTCCACAATCGGCAGACGAAATAAGGCATTGTTGTGTTTTATAACTCCGGATACGAGTCGCTCATCTCACCGAGACAATCTACCATTTTTGATTTATAATAAAATTTTCAATATGTACACGGGCAGGGGGAGGCTCCGCAGCTCAAAATTCTACCCCGAAGATTTTGGAAATGGAGGTGGGGGTGTCATAAAGTTGTCTAGTAGAATAATAGTGTTGTCTGACATGAACCTGAATTGTTCGCGGAAGTTTTCGGATGAAAGCCAATTCTGATCTAGACATAAATAAGGCATAGAGAAATCGACATGTCTTTATCGTTAAAATCTTTATAATCAAACACAAGTCTATTCAAATTTCTGTAAATTAATTTCTGTAATTCGTATAAGAAACTGTTAATTCAAAGTAATCTCTCTGATGTTAAATAAATTCATTTATATAAAAAAAATGATTACTAAGAAATATACACAGAAAAAATATATGTATCGAAAAAATATTCAATAGTTAACACCGCTACACTTTCTGGGAGATGAATTATATTAGGTCCTTACATATGAAATTGGGGTTTTGCCGTACTGGCAAATTTGATCTCAAATATCTTCTCTTTGGTTAGGAATTCCAAATCCAAATTTATACAGCTATTTACTCATGTTTTTGTGTTTTAAAAATTATAATTCATTTGTTTTTTCCTCAATTGTTTTTTTCTTTGTGTCACTCAGTTTACAAAATTAAAAACTTGAAATATCGCGTTATTTACGAGTACGAGTTCCACCGTGGCACCAGTGCTGCAGAAACGGCTCGAAGGATTAATGATGTGTATGGCGACGGTGCCGCAAAAGAAAACACAGTGCGTTTTTGGTTCCAACGTTTTCGTTCTGGAAATTTCGACCTGCAGAACAAGCCCCGTGGACGGCCGGAGACCAAAGTTGATAATGAAGAATTGAATGCTATTGTGGAAGCGGATCCATCGCAAACCACATCCGAGTTAGCTGCAGGCTGCGTTGTTAGTGATAAAACTGTTTTAATCCACTTGAAGCAAATTGGTAAGGTGAAAAAGCTTGAAAGGTGGGTACCTCACGAATTGAGTAAAGCAAATCAACAAACGCGCGTTGACTGCTGCGTTGCATTACTCAACCGGCACAATAATGAAGGGATTTTAAATCGAATCATTACCTGTGATGAAAAGTGGATCCTGTACGATAATAGGAAGCGCTCATCGCAATGGCTGAACCCTGCCGAACCAGCCAAACCATGCCCCAATCGAAAATTGACTCCAAAAAAGTTACTTGTGAGCGTTTGGTGGACTAGTGCTGGTGTCGTTCACTACAGCTTTCTTAAATCTGGCCAGACGATTACGGCAGATGTCTATTGTCAGCAACTGCAAACCATGATGAAAAAGCTAGCTGCTAAACAACCGAGGCTGGTTAATCGCTCTAGGCCACTGCTGCTTCATGATAACGCTAGACCACACACTGCACAACAGACGGCTACCAAATTAGAGGAGCTTCAATTGGAATGTCTAAGACATCCACCGTACTCTCCGGACCTTGCCCCAACAGATTACCATTTTTTCGAAATTTGGATAACTTCTTGCAAAGGAAAAAATTCAACTCCGATGGGGCAGTCCAAACCGCCTTCAAAGATTTTATTGATTCCCGTCCGAATGGTTTTTTTAGTAAAGGGATCGATGAACTATCTATGAGATGGCAAAAGTGCATAGATAGCAATGGTACATACTTTGATTAAATAAATATATTATAATAAAAAAAAATCGGCTTTATGTTCCTCCCATACTAAACGCCAATTTCATATGTAAGGACCTAATATATAAATAAACAAAACACGCTCTTCGTTCGGTTCTCATTTTTTTTAACTTCCGCGGATAGGTAAGATGATATAAGAAAATGTTTCTTCTGTAGTTGGCTCCAAACTATACCACTGTTTTTCAGACCTGTCAGTCGCGCATTCCTTCGATGCATTTAATGTCCCGAGACAAAAATATCCGCGGATTATTGGAATAACGCGAACTAGAATAGTAATTTAATGGTCCGGTAACCGAAAGCGTTTCATTATACAATGGTCGCTTTCGTCGGATTCCTCGAGGTATTGTTAGCCCCGCGCGAGTGCAGGCGGGAGCTGCCCTCCACCTGCGACACCTCGGCGATCCTCCGCCACCTTTCGCGCTTCCTCCTGCGCCGTCAAAATAACAAGTAGAACAGCTATTAATACCGCGTGTGTAAAACTTTTAACACGGGCGGCGGCGGCGGGCGGCGGAGGGCGCGGGCGGCGGTGAGCGGCAGGCAGGGCGGGCGGCGCGGTGGGCGGCAGTCGCAGCGGCGCGCGCGCGAGCACCGGCCGCCCGAGACACGCGAGAGACGGAGGAGACCCGACGCGCTCCGTTCCGCGGAATATGCGCCAGTGCCGGTGACGCTCGCCGAGTTGTCGCGCCGGAGTATGTAGCGAGGAGCCGCGGTGCGCAGCGCAGCCGAGACCGGTCCGGGCCCATGAGCCGCGGCGCCCGGCCGCGCGCGTCATCAGGCAGGCGGAGGCACGGGGCCCCGCGGCATGGCGGACGGCGCCAGGGGGGCGCCTAGCGGGGACAGGGAGCCCCGGCGCCGGCGCCCCAGCGGCGACAGGAGGCTCAGCGAGGACCCCGACATGGGCAAGGCCCGCCGCCCCCGCAAGCCCACTAAGGAGCGATGGCTCCTCACCCGCAAGACCTGGAAGTACATGGCGGACGCGGGCCGCCGCCTCATCCCCGAGGGCGCGCTCAACCGCCCCGAGGACGTGCCCAAGATAGAGGCCTACTTCCAGGAGGTCTGCCAGAGGGAGCCCAAGTTCCTGCTGTGGCGGAAGAGCTCCTACCCGGGAGCCGTGGGCTTCAGGCCGCACCGGCGGAGAACGAGGACCAAGGGCGGCTCCTGCAGGCAGGCCAGCTCCGCCGACGAGGCGGAGGAAGCCACGCCCCCTAGAAAGCAAGTCGGCAATCTCGTCATAACTCAGACGTCCGGCGGTAGGTTCGACATAAGTAAACTGAAGAAAGACTTTCTCGAAGCTTCCTCTTCCAAAGACCCCAAAGCGGCTCTGAAAAGTTCCGTCCCCGTCGAGGACCCCGATCAGATGGAACTGATCGACATGATTCAAAAGTATCTTAACGTGCAGGACAAGCCTCCGCCCCCGGCAGGCACGCCCGGCTTTAATTACCAAGACTTGATAGATAAACTGCAACAACACTTAGCGTTAGTTTTTGGGAAACAAAACGATAGGGAAAGAAGGTCGTTTGGAAACCGCCCTTCGTCCGCATCTTCGCAGCACGACGGAGATCCGGTGCAAAGATCATTGCTCGATACCCTCAGCAGGTATTACAGCAGGTCGCCTAACAGGGATCACATCATCCAAGATTTGTTGACAGACAGAAAACTACTGAAGAAGTTATATTACGACTTGCGCCAAACCAAAAGTTTCCGGGGAAGCAGAACGAACTTGAGTTCTAGCGGCAGCTCGGGTACGACATCGCAGTGGCGCTCCTCTCTTCACCAAACTAGAAGAGACGAAGAGTACGAAGAAGAAAACGACGATGACTATAACGAAGGACCTTGGGAAAAGTCGAGACCCGGACGCGGCATAGGTAGCCCGCCGCCCTTACTAGAAGTTCAAGGCGAGACTGGCGATCGCTTTTCCGAAACCGGCATACAGACCGAGCCTCTCGTAGAAGCCACGCTTCGCGTCTTGCGCGCGGAGGCTGCGGAAAAGAAGCGCCAGAGATTACTGGAGGAAGAAGAAGCGCTGAAAGACGCGGCCAAAACCGACGATAAGAAGTCTCCGAGAAGGAGAAGCAGCGTCGACCACGACGACGTGTCCCAGTCGGTGAGCGACACTATAAAGCGGTACCTGCGCATGGCCAGGAAGAAGAGCGTGGACGCGGACAAGGCGGACAGGTTCAAGCGGATAAACTACGACAAGAACCTCCGCAACATCAAGCCCAAGGGGGAGATCAGCAAGCCGGGGGACGACGACGGGCTGAGCAAGGGTTGCCAGACCGATGAGGACTGGCTGGACACGTTCGAGGGGATGGAGGTGGTGACCCTGGACAAGGGTCCCGGCTCGTTCTTCTCCCACCTGTTGCACGGGCGGGAGAAGGCGGCGAGTGGTAGCGCGCCCGTCTCAGTGAGTTGCTCTCCCACAGGTGGAGTCACCATGCAGAAGTCGCGCTCGTCCAGCAGCGTGGTGCAGCACGTGAGCAGGAAGATCTGGAGGACGCGCAGCAAGAGCCGCGGCCCGCCCCTGCAAGCCTCCGCGTGGGTGCCGCAGGTGAGTTGGCTATTCACCTCTGTCCTAATTACTTTCATTATCTCTTTCTATTGCTGTCACCCTTTCACCAGGTGGCCTTGGAGCAACAAGGTTTCATCTGAAGTTTTTGTTTTAAGATATTTTTTTGAAGATAAAGAGATCCTGGGGTCTATGACTATTTAAAACTGTGTCATTAACAAATCGGCAGTAGTAGTAAATTCAATGCAGTAGATAAATTTACACTAGATTAGTCTTTTAATACAGACACGTCGAGTTATAGTGTCACTACTATAGTTTCTTAACTCAAAAACGTAAATTCATTAAATAAAAAATAGAATACACAAAATAACTTCTAGAGATTGCCACAGCAAACCTAAATTCAAGAATAAAACGTCATTGCTATTGCCTTACCTAAAAATACTACTTCAGATTTTTCAAATTCATTTTGTAGCGCCAATTTAAAAATTAAATGACAAGCACTTCACTTTCACTACAATTAATTTTTGTTCATAGATATTTTTTGGGAGCGATGTTCCCGTCTTCGAGGAAAGAAAAGAAATGTTTATTTTTCGTTCTGAATATTTTTTGTAAAAAATTGAATTTTTTGTTTTATTTTATTTCAAAAGCAATAACTTGTAATATAAATTTATAACAACCATTCTTTCGAAAGTCATACATTTTTTTATAAATTAATGTTAATATATAATACAATATCCAAATGTCATTATGTGTGTCACGTATAGGGAAATTTAAAATCAAACGGATTGGTACATAACATTGGAGTGAAATGTGACATGGTAGACATTTGTGACCTTTTGTTTTCACGTTACATTTTTCAAAAAGAAAACAAATAAATCCTCTTCAATGGTTCGAAATTTGAAAAGCGGAAAAGTGTTGTGTTGCTGTTTAAGTAGGCAATATTTGAAATACTAGCTGTAACCCGTCAAAAATGACGGTTCATGGAGGATTTGAGGAGAGTTTTAGGAGTTTCGATAAAAACGCAAAAGAAAAATATTGTTTAAAAATTCACCTACCAAGCTGATTTTAAATTGCTATATCTTGGCCATTTTTCAGAATTATTGAATGAGTGATGATGAGAATTGTTTTTAAAACTTCAAGCCATAATAACAAATGATTATTTGGAAATTTCAAGGTGATGCAACCCCTTAATCAGCCCTATTGAGATGCTCCTATTGTGTGTGTTACACTTACTTTTCCATATTTTCCCCACCATCATGTCCTTTCTTAAGGGGGAAAACCTACCTACGAAGCGCGTAAAAAGGCAATTTTTGTGATTTTTTAAAAAAAATCTATATAAATTATGGTATTAGCATACCATAATTTATAAAGTACATACTTTTAGGAATATGATAATTTTTTTTATAAAAAATATTCAACATTGGCGGTAAATTCTTGGGTTCTGTCGACTGCCGAAAAAAAGATCCTCAGCGGTGACCACTCACATTTCATCTGTAATCATCAGAAGAAAAAAAAAACAAAAAGATTATTAAAATTGACACTATAATTTAGTCTTTGACGTAGGCGTTTTGAAAATATAGATTTTTGACAAAATGGCGGGCGTTTGAATTTAAAATATCCTTTTTTAGGGAAAAATTCGGGTTAATTATGCCGATAAAAAAAAACTAAGTCACTTAAAAAAATCCTACTACAAAGACTAGATAATTATGTATAGAATAATTACTAGAAATTTCAAGTTGTTCGGTTTAGTGGTTGCCGAAATATTTTGGTCACCGATTTTCAAAACATGGTTTCGAGTAAAATGCGTTTGAAAATAGAGCAATGAATAAATCGCGAAATTTTTCAACTTGCATAAAATCATCGATTTCAGATCCATAATATAAGTTCTCCAGCTTACTTAGAATCCCCTTATCATAAGCACTCTTCACAAACATAATAGAAACAGGTCTTACGTTTCTATTATGAACGAGCCCGACTGGAAGCCACCTGCGCATAATCAACAAGTAGATGCCACTATTATGAGCTATTAACTTTGTTTTTTTTTCTTTAAATTTTCACCAGACATTCAAAAGACCTCAAGCTTTAAGAAAATGCAAAAATTTTAAAATTGATTTTTTGCATTCCATGATACATACAGTCAACCTTTAACCTACTCAACTGTACATTTATTTCTTCTTGAGAAAATTTGGCAAACAAATTAATATCATAGACAAGTACTAGACGTCCAAAGCTATTTGATTACTCAAGGGTACGTGTGCATGGATGAGACTTTGCTCTCACGTATCAGTGATCGCAATAATTTGCAACTCAAGTCAATGATACTGAAGTAACAAAAATGTTGACTTTTGGGACTAATTATATAACTGAAGTTAAACACGATTGCTGCTGAATTCAGTCAGAATAAAAGGGTGCATACGCTTATAAAAACCGAAATTAGCAATCAAGGCCAACCTTGCATTGACAACAAATACAGGTTGCTCTGAGCTCATCTCTATACTGTCATCTAACTCCCTTCCCTGCCTTTGACACGAGCTTCGGAACTAATCTCGTCTGTGTCTAGCTCTAACTTCTCACTTACCATAGTGCCGTGTTTCCCCGTGGTGGTAGGCAGAGACGATGAAGCGCCACACTCTTCTATCCTGACACAAAACTCTCAGCTCATCCATATCCATACATCTTCGCATGTTGAGGCTCCTAACAGGACAGTATTTCTATCTGATATCTGGTTAACCTGGTCATGCCAAGTCTTTCGTGGCCACTTTTTCTTTCTGATGCCGTCAACACTTGCTTTCTAATATTTTTTTCTCATTCATTCGCTCAACGCGTCCAAAACATCTGAGCGACCGTTTTTTAATTAATTTCGTCTCATTTCAATGCTGATTAATCGGCGATTATTATTTGGACACATGACAACTAATGGCTTAATCCACAACACATGTACTACACATGCACATATAAATATACGATAATGTATAGCAAGCCTCCCATCCTCTACGTACCTCGCTAGGTATAAAGAAATACCTGTTCTGAAGTAGGTAGCCTTTGTTGATCAATTTATCACCTTAGATTTTATAACCTAATATTTTATAACAATTATGGTAAAAGTCAAGAAAAAAATTATTTAAAATACATAAAAGGGATGAAAAAGTTAAAGAAGATATTATACAAACAGCAGTTTTACAGCTTATATCAAAACAACATATTTCATCTGGAATATTCAAGTTTACATTATTTCCCGATTTGTTCATTCTTTACTGAATAAAAATGGATTTGTCAGACACACGTCTAAGTGATCGCATTTCCACTGCATATAGTTTTTTTCGTTCCTCTTCTGTCAGCTCCGAGCTTCACTTCTATACATCAGTGTTGGTAACAAAATGTCATTGTGTGCCATTGCATTCAAAGCACCGCAAACTTAATGCACTATACGTCTCCATCGATACCGATCTTGAGCCATGTTGATCTGAATGATGTTTTTTTCTGGACCACTCGTAATGGATTGGCCCTAAGGTAACATGTGAGGAAACATATGTAAAGTCACCAATATCCAAAAAAAATTGAATGCAATCATCGAGGGTTACTACATTATAATGTACTGAATTCTATATTTTATAGGAAACGTAACCTATAAATTTATAGGAAACACGATTTTGGAAGGGATACACAAATAAAATCAAGAATTCAGTACATTTTAAATTAGTAATCCTCGGTGACGCTAATCTATTCATATTTTTAATTTTTTTGATTTTTGCTTTTATACTCCTCCTATCTGACGACACATTATAGTATCACTACATCTTCTCTTTTTCCTCTTCACCCTCTTCCCATTTCATTTAGGGTCGACTCTCCTTAGTTTTCATTTCCACGATTCCCTGTTCTGGACCATCGCTTCGTCCAACTGGACATTCTTCTGGTCCTTCTTCACACTTCCTTCGACCCAACTGCACCATGTGGCGCTGAGTCGACCTCTACCTCTTTTTGTCTCTTGTATTTTGTATTTTGGTGCGGTATCATCATTACGTAGTCACACCATTTCCAGGAACCACTATAACTACCCATTATATGTTCATTTCTCACTCTGTCGAGTCTCGTTATACCCCCAGACCAGACCATCTGAGCACCTTCATTTCATTGGTGTGGAGTATTTTCTGGTGCACCTTCTATACAGTCCAGCATTCTGAGCTGTAGATCATTGCAGGTCTTACTGCAGTGTTATATAAAAACCTAGTCCTCACAGACACACTCGTGTAATCAATAATATAATAAACTGTAGATACGTTACAACAGTGAAATCGTGGTCAAAACTTTTTTAGGAGGGTTGCCTTACTATTCACTATCGAACGGACCTTCTTTGTGATCGGACGCGACGCTACGCCGAAAAATGCTATCTTGTGTGATGAGAAAATGTTACAATTACGCGGGAACTGTGAAGGAGAGAACAGACATATCGTTTCATTCGGAAGTACAATCTAATAAATATATATACATAAAAAGAAACCCGTGTTTCCCTATCCGCCAAGTTTTCTCCACAACCACCCACCGATGGTTATGGCGGTGGATAGCCCTTGGTGTCACATCGAAAATGTGCGAGTTTGGTGGGGGTGGCTGTGCGTGGGTGGGAGTGGGTGACGAAAATGTGCTTTTTAGCACATTGTTTCGTTATGGGAAGGCCGCAAATGCTTCAGATTGTTTCAAAATAGGCGCGCCGACTGTGAATTTCTTGAAAGTTCTGGAAGGAGAATGTTCTAGAGGGTTCGCGAAAGTTCTAAGGCGATCCAAACAGTGTACTAAAAATTTACGCGTTCGAAGCCGCGCGGGCACAGCTAGTTTATTAAATAAATAGATAATTAGTTATATTTTAATTACAATACGAATGCGCATAATGGCTCACCGGTGACATTCTGATTGTTCGATTAGAAATTTGAAGTCCCGGGGAAAAGGAACAGAATATCGTACAGTATTGTAAGAATGCGTTTGTTATTTTAGTCGCCGTGACTTCAAATTACCTAATTTTTCTGTCTGCACGCAGAGCGTTTATGAAAGAAGGGGAAAACGGTGTCGAATGGATTTTATTTTTACTCCCTTTATATTAACTCGTGGCGTCTGCTTGCTTGCTTGCCTGCTTGCCGTCTAAAAAACTTTAGATCAATTTTTGACCCTTTTCCCGTGATCCAATCGAGCTGAAACTTTGCAAGCAGACTCGTGGCGACGATCAAGAAGATCTATCAAATTTTCGTTAAAAAAATTAATAATTATAGTATAATTTCGGATTTTTAGAAATTTTATTGGTTTTTTCAAATTGGAATCATTAGAAAAGTTTGATTACGGCGGCCTGATAACGTCGCGGAATATTTTCTAAATTTGAATTACTCCGTCGGTATGCATAATAGGTACTTTACTACGAATGTCGAAAATCTAAATTGACTGACAAATGTTTTTAGAATTTAATCTTCAAAGCATGAAGTGTCTTATCAAAGCTCAAAACATCTGACATTTTAGAAATATATTAAATTACTGTAAGTTTAGTGTTATGTTATATGTTTTAATTCATCTTTATATTTGTTATATTTTACAAAGTATTACATTGTATTATATTTTACAAAGAAAGGGAGTATAATAAAAACTTGGTTTTTATGGGTTAGTTTTTTTTACCTTTTATTTTTTTGTTTGTCCAAGGTAGCACCGCGCATGTTTATTTATTTTAGTACGAATAAACTGGCTACCGGAAAAATATAGTTTTACAATAGATAGATTTTTGATCAAATGATCCTTAATGCTAGACATTTCACGAAACGAATGTGTGTTAAATTCACAATAGACCGGCTTTTCGTTACTTCGTGAGATTAATCTCTAATTTTGACATGAAACTATGATTGCCTCTTAAATAAAATATCTAATAGACATGCATAAAATATAATCTTCCACCGTCATTAAATCTGCTTTGAAACCCATAAAGTTAAAGGGACTGATGTCCCTGTCTGCATCAACATTTTTACGACATCATGATTTAATATATGTTTTGAGTTTTTCCAAACATTTTATTTTCAACTGTTTTTTTTTAAATTTATTTATTAATAAACGCCCTAGTGGATTAAAAAATTAAGTATTTTTATATACCTAACATAAAACAAGTTTTACAGTAAATAACTAAAATAATAATATAAATATAACATATTTAAGATAAATGAACAGTATAAAATGAACAATGAACAATATATATAATGATGATGAATGAACATGTGAATATATAAACGATGAACAATATATACCTACATAAACGATGATTAGTACACAAGCAAACACTAATAGTTAGAAACTAATATGTAAAATATCGGAATAAGCATAAAAATCTAAAAAAAAAGCCTGGGTAGGTTTTGATACTCAAAGACTCGTATGAGGGATATAAAAACAAAACTTCCATAATCCAAATGACAAAATTGAGATATACGTATTTGTAACTGATTTTATATTATTTTTATAAAATTCTTCTTAAACTTACATCAGACGTGTTTTCAAGAGTAGTCATCAATTTTTTAACTGCCACTAATTACCAAATAATTATTTGCGTGCTTACGGTTTTTTTTTTGTATACTATATATTAAAGTGCAGTAACAACATTTTTAATAAATGACAAACTTAGTAGGAAAATATCAAAAAAATATAGCAATTTTTATTCAAGTTAGGACATATTCTAGAGATTAAAAGGTTGAATCGAGTTATTATTACTATTTACAGTTAAGAATTTGTTTAAACTACTTTCTAAGCTTATTTTCTTAACTGGGCAGTATTTTCTCATGGTCATCAATTTGTTTAGCACTGAAACACAACTTGATTCGATATTTGAATAACAATTTCATCCTTAAAACTTAACGTAGAACATTCACCTTACTAACATTTTCTCATATGTGTTCGTTTATTGTTGAAGCTTCTGTCTTAGGGCCGATCTTATACCTAAACGAAAAACTAAATTGCCTATAATTTTAGAGCTGTCAGAGACGAAACATAACCCAAAAATCCCTCGTTTGTTCTTCATCCGACGATCTTCAATACAATAATAGTTCGACATCACTGTTTTCGATAAATATACATAAACCGCTGGGACACAAATGGGGAATTGACCTAACCTTAAAAAATAATTCATCAAACTATCATACAATTTAACTAACGGACGGTTAACTGGTAGTTCGACTGTCGGTAGGGGCCCATGGTAAAATTTTACTAAACTTTGACTAAAGAATCTTTATAAGACGTAAAAAATGATGTTTGTATATAATTTACGTCTATTTGGTCTGAAATTGAACTAATATGTCATGTCATACCGTCAGCCATGGCCATATTTCAAGTGACATTAACATTCCTCTTGTAAATGTTTAAAGAAACAAGTTTACCTAGAGTAAATACATATTGAGGTACAGCCATGTCAAAAATTACAAAAAAATAAATATAAAGCAATTATCATTTTCAAATCTACGATTCCCAGAGTTTGGCTATTGAAATGCAAACTAGCGATTTTATTCTCAACAATCTACATAATATTTAATATCTTAAAATAAGTTCGGTCCCAGAAGACACGGGCACTATTAACAATTAACACATGAAGTCATTTAATATCAAGGAGTTGACTATCACAGAAAGAGTTGACAAAAAGCCAAGATCGATTATGACTCCTATTAATCACATCTTCGCTCATCCCTAGCAATTACACACACAGACCAGATTCGTTGCGAGCTCACCTCCATTTTTGTGAATTATTTTGGTGGTGGTGTTCCACTAATACACAACTGTTTGTTTATTTTTATTTAATTGTAAAAAGGGTTCACATTTTATTTAGAAGTTATTTACAAGAGAACATTAACTAATTTACTATGCGTAAAATGAAAAGCTGATAATTTTTGAGAATCCGAATGATTACACGAATTGAATATAACGACGCATTTGTTTTCACATTAGTATTCATCTCCTGTTGGTTATTCATCTCCATAGATTTAATTTTCATTTTGTCAACATCAATACTTCGAGTTTTAATTTTTAGAATACAAAATATATTGGTTTATACAAAGTATATTCTAGTTAATTACATTAATAGTTTGCTTTTAATAGCATATATAAATGATTGTTTGAGCATAAAATAGCTTACTATTTAAAGATTCTTTTAATGTGAATATCTCAAAACTGCCATAATTCGAGTTATCTTATTCTAGTATAACGCCCACGATACATTCTATAACATCGACTACTGTGGTAGGTTCTTATTCGATTTCTACCCGTTTAAACCCACAAATCAATAACTTAATAAGTATATTTAATTAATAATAATTAATTTTTAAAAATTAACCCATAAAAAGCATATTTTTCATTATAAATCCTTTAAATACGAGGTCTGTTTTAATTTTATTGTATCGATTGTCATTTTACATAAAACAATCAGCTTTTATTTTGTAACAATTTGAAATAAACCGACAAATTCTAAAGTTTCCATGATTTAATTAATTTTATAATATACCAGAAAGTGGGTACGTGGCCGAACATCTGAGATAAATTTGCATTTTTTGTGCGTATGTGTGTATGTGGGTCCCCAAATGTATGTCAGTATGCATTGTCACCGATATCAAGTCAATGTATACAATTGGATGACGGAAAATGTGTTAATTTTCACTTTTTGCGATGAAGTTAATATAAAGGATTTACAAACGTAAACTACTTGCCCCGTTTTCGAATGCTTAATTCCGTTATTTTCCTTCGCCTTTTTTTCCGCCAATCGTTGTGTACCATAGACGTACTATAAATACGTCTATGTTGTGTACCATTACATAAAACGAAACGAATAAACGTCAGACTTTTTATTCGACCATAACTCTTAAAATGTATCACCATTTGCGTAAAAATAAACTCGATTTCGCAGTTGATTGACTCGAACGATGAAAATGTGTATAAATAACATTAATTCTTGTCCAGAATAAGCTTGTCCCGCCACAAATCATCGCGCCTTCACGGCGGACACATTGTGCAACACGAAAATGTGAAACAAAATTTGACATTCTTTTCAAAAGCGAGTTCTTTTTTTTTTCTCTTTGTTAGAATTTCGTTGTGAATCCGAATTCCGAACGCTATTTCGGCGTTGTTTTTTTGGCTCATTAGCATTTTATGAGTGATCGATATTCTGGTGAAAATTCTACTTTTTAATTTTAAAAATCATAATTCTTCTCGCTTTATTATTAATTGAAAAGTGTCCCGATGATATGTCAACACCCATTTCGCAGTACGAGGTGCATAGCGTTACTAGACGAATTTTTGACGTGGAATATATACGTTTATTTAACGTTTACAGGTATCCCACTAAAATTTGCCGGGAAAACTGATAAGAAATGATGCGTTTTTTACTCCCTTTATATTAACTCGTGGCGTCTGCTTGCTTGCCGGCTTGCCGTCAACAAAAACTTTGGATCGATTTTTGACCCTTTTCCCGTGATCCAATCCAGCTGAAACTTGGCAAGCAGACTCGTGGCGACGATCAAGAAGATCTATCAAATTTTCGTTAAAAAAAATTAATAATTATAGTATAATTTCGGATTTTTAGAAATTTTATTGGTTTTTTCAAATTGGAATCATTAGAAAAGTTTGATTAGCAACAAATATTCCGCGACAGTAACGTCGCGGAATATTTTCTAAATTTGAATAACTCCGTCGGTATAATAGGTACATCACTACGAATTTCGAAAATTTACAAAACAATTGGTTCACAGATGACAGCAAAATTGGATTTTTTGGGGAAAAATCAAATAATAATTTATTTCTTTTAGAGTTCTGCTTAGTTTTGAAGAATTCTACATTGCTCAAATCTGATTCTGACTAAATCATTTGACGCTGGAAATTCATAAGGTACGATATTGATGATAATTGAATCTATCAAAATCTTGACATCTCAAAACATCTGACATTTTAGAAATATATTAAATTTCTGTAAGTTTAGTGTTATGTTATATGTTTTAATTCGTCTTTAAATATTGTTATATTTTACAAAGAAAGGGAGTATAGTAAAAACTTGGTTATTATGGGTTACTATTTTGTAAGTAATATTTCTTCAGGCGCGTTTAGAGTGAAATTTAAGGAAGCGACGAAATCGAAATGTGCATCGTGCATTATTTGCTTAAAAACTTAGTTTATTACTGAAATAACGATATTTTCGGTAATAGTAGACGTGTACCTACATTTTAAAAGGTTATTACAAAATCTGTCATCTTGCCACACGTGGGATATAAAAACAAGGGCGACAATATCCAAAAAAAAAATGTTTGAGGATTACTAATTCAAAAAGTACTGAATTCAATATCTTATGTATCTATTCCTTCCAAAATCATGTTTACTATTAATTTATATGCATTGTTTCCTATAAAATCTCGGATTCGGTACATTATAAATTAGTAAGTATAATTAAATCTTCGATGACTGCATTCAAATTTTTTGAATATTTGCTTTTACTTTTATACCCCGCATATGTCGCTTGCAACTGAGGTGCGAGGTCGGGGGGTTGGATGCATAAAAATAATAGGAAAATATATTACACTAGCCGTTAACCCGTGAAAAATCACGGGGCATAATTATTGTAAGATTTTGAAGCTGAAAATTCTAGAATAGAAAAATCATTTGTTTTTACATCCTTTCTTTTAACTCGTGGCGTCTGCTTGCTTGTTTCTTTGACGAAAAAACTTTGGATCGATTATTAACCCTTTTCTCGTGATCCAATCGAGCTGAAACTTTGCAAGCAGACTTGTGGCGACGATCAAAAAGATCTATCAAATTTTCATTAAAAAAAATGATAATTATAGTATAATTTTGGATTTTTCAAATTTTTAATGCTTTTTTTTAAATTGCAATCATTACAAAAGCTACCAACGGCGGCCCGATAACGTCACGAAATATTTAAAATTTGAATTACTCCGTCAGTAGGTGTAATTTCGAAAATTTATGACAATTGGTTCACAGATGACAGCACACTTTGGTTTTTTGGGAAGAAATCAAATGATAATGAGATATTTTTAGAGATTTCTGACATAGATATTTGTCTAGACATATATCATTTTCAGTCAATTAATTGTTTAATTACATGATAGTAAACTTAATTTACAAAGAAAGGCAGTAAAATAAAAACTTTTTGGTTTCTATGGGTTAGTTTTTTTAAATTATCTTTATTCGCTCTTTAACTAATGACAGTTTAACTTACAAACTAATTTCATCGACTTATATTTACTTTATTTATTTTACCTACAGTATATTTACAGCAGCAACTCTTTAATGACATTTTTGGTGAATGTTCGTTGGTGATCATCAGTGTTGTTGTTGTAATTCCAGGGACGATCGGACGTACTTTCTAAATTAGGAAAGTTGATCCTGTATTTAGAAAAATAATCTGTACCACATAAGATTTCATTGAATTTAAAAAAAAAACGCTTTTTTGGAGTTTTTTCTTACTGGTAATAGAGATACGTTTCTACTGGATGCATTTCTTGAACAATAAAACGGTTGATATTCTTTTTTTATTCATATTTATTTTCTTTTCCTTTGTCTACGCGGTATTCCTATTTCTGTTCGCAATATTTCACGGTCCTGGAAACACAATGTAACGTTCACATTCCCACCCATGATAGATTACCAAATGTTTGTATGTTGTTTATATGTTTAACTTACACAACTTGTTTCGTATGTGAGTTGTATTTTTACTACCGCCACCTGCAGTCCAAAGCTTTTTCATTCAAATAATCCAATACAGGTGTCACTATTGTTAATAAAGTATCTATATTTTAATTGGAGTTTTAAGCAATATCCAGACGGTGATAATAACAGTAGTAGTGATTGTAAAAATATATCTTGATTAATGATCCAGTATTGTTTTCTTGAAAAATTTGGACATTCTCAAAATATTATGAATCATTATTTACTTTAAAAAATCCCCCATGAATATCCGTGAAATTTCATCAACAAATTTGTTCATCCTTGTGCTTCAATGCTTCTCATTTAGAGCGTTGAAACGACAACCTTGACCTAGTGCTGCCTGTTATTTATTTGAAATAATTCTACCACTTGTTATGACCGGCGTCCGCTCATTTATCTGTACGAAGGTTTATAGCATTTTCCTAATAACATCTTCAACACGTCTCGAGTGATTTCGTTTTAAAAATAAACGTTTCCCCAGAGCGGCGTCCAGGTATAGAAAATGGTGATGAGCTAAACAGAGACTGTAACCGATCATAAAAATAAATAATTCGTGTAACAGTTGAGCCCTTGCCCGGAATAACGTTGTATCCAACACAAATGTCAATTTTGAGTTATTGATGGCGTTATGTTATTAATCATCGTTTAAGGTAGCGATAATAGAATAATAAGGTAATGGCGATAATAGAATCATGGACCTTCTGTAGCCTGTAGGAAAGATTGGCTATCGTTCGGAAAAAATTCATGCAGTTAGGGAGCCTGGAACTAACTTCAGTGCGTTCCAATCCACTGCCAATTAAGCTGCTAAGCTCAAGGACCTCGACGACATTAGTGAATTCATGTTAGACAAGCTTGCTGTTTTTAAAGGCATTATTAAGTAAAACAGAATAAATAAATAAAACATTTGCGGAATAACGTTGTTTGTGAAATTTTCATATACAACGTTTTTCCATTAATTCACCATATTTTTTTACAATAGATTCAAATTTAATTCCCTTTTTTCCCTGTTTTATATTTAAAATAATTAAGAAGTATATATTTGTTATATTTAAAATATAAAATGTAATAAATTGTAAATGGTTTCATGTTTTCAATTTTTCTCGGAATAAGAGTATTGTCGGATACAACGTTATTCCGGGCAAGGGCTCAGTTATTAAACTAATATTAGATAGCTTTCGCTTGTCACCTCACGATTTCAACGATATTTTCAGCGAAGGAACGATTAGGGAAAGGACCAACTTAGACAGCAAGTCAGGAAAGGGTCAATCTTCGGATGTTGATGGCCAGGCCCTTCTAGCGACTGTGGATGAGGACGAAATTTATGCCACTGACTGAAAAAACTCGGAAAGGTATGGAAATTGACCAAGTTGTCCCGCACAGTTTCTGAGACAAAAGCGAGGGTACAAGATAATAATTTACTACTAACTTATTTACGGATAATAAGGATACGATGTGCAACATTTATATATAAAATTGTTAATGGACACAACAATACATTTAAATTATTAGAAAAATAAGAAAAAACCAACATGAACAAGGGTACAAGAAGAAAAGATGAAATTAGATTGCCATTTAGAAAAAAAAATCGAGAAAATCTGTGATGTTCACTGTACAGTGAGATGAAGTTGTATGTGAGTCTGCCAGGGGATATTAGGGACAAAAAAAATATGAAAACTTTTGAGAAAAAACTAAGAAAGTTCGTGATACGTGCTTTTGATTAGAAATTTGATATACTGATATTTTACATTGAATATATTATAATATAATCGCGTACACGACAGATTGAAAATCGGTTATATATATACCAACCACAATATCGTTTACTGCGGGGGTAGGCAGAGCGGATAGAGCGCCACACTTTTCCATCACGACACAAGTCTTGCCTTATCCTCATTCATACATCTTCGCATACAAGTTCAAAGGCTGTTGAGGCAGGACCATCCTCCAGTATCTGATTCATCTGAACATGCCACGTCTTCCGAGGTCGTCCCCTCTTTCTGGTACCGTCAACACTTGCGTTGTATATTTTTCTTACCATTATTTCCTCATTCATTCGCTCCACATGTCCAAATCATCTGAGAGACCCTTTTTTCATTCTGTCAACTGTGCTAAGATCAGCTTTTCATTATTTTCAATCATCATTATCTTTTACTCTATCACAGATATTTCTATATGATTCTCCCTCTGTGGACGAAATCCAGTGATTGAGTTCTTAGAACATACATATAAAAATATTGTTAATATAAATGACAATCATGCTTTTTAATACATACCGTCTACGGTATAGTGTCAATATATTTGATATAACATACTGTTTATTGCATATTTTTTTCTAGTCTATAAAAACTATAAATAAATACATAAATTTTATCGCTGTACCTCTCCAAGAGACATACTCTTGTGTTTGGAAAGGAATACTCAAACATAACAATAATATAATAATATATAATATCGTTGTCTCTCTATTCATACGTCCGTCTGTCTATCGTCAAGTCCGAAAATTGCTGGAATTAAAACTTAATTAATTAGAGTGTGAAACGCATTCAGCGTGCGGCATATTTATGTTGCGCGATCACGCAAGGCAAGTCGTTATTATTATTTTCCGTGATTTTTCACGGGCGTACGGCTAATCAGCACATAATTGTCTTGACAATTATGTTCTAATTACTACTGTACTGAACTAATGTTGAAGGTTTCGCATATTATAACGTAGGTACTCAGGTAGAATCAACTTACCGCATTTACGTCAGAAATATCGTCATTTCACGTGACAACTTGTTTCGAAACATTCAAATGAAAACATTACAAAGACGTAAAAGTCTACGTCCTCAGTCTATTTTTGAGTGTTCGAATGAAAATGTCACACCTAACAATATTCCGAAAATAGGATAGATTCTGATGCAATGCTGTGTCACTCTTAGATTTCCTCTGTCAAATTAATTGAATTTATTATAATATTTCATCTTTTCAATTCTTATTTTCATTTTTCACTTCATTCTCAATTTTAATAATTAATTAATCTTTTATATTATGATTGCCCTAAACACGAGTAACAGGTTTTTTCCATTGCCAGCTTCAAAAATTAATCAAATCGTATGTTTTTTTGTTGATGTTATTGTCATGAGGCTCGCTTAGTGATATGTTGGTCGGTGGTTCGAGCCCCATTCCAGGATACTAGCTGGTTAGTCTTATTTTCATAGCACAAGCGTTTAGCTTATTTTGAAAAAAGTAAGAATATTGATGGACATGCCATGATGTATTCCATGCTCGCATCTCTATTTTTTTAAATTATATATATACATTGTTTAAAACTCAAGTTAGACACTGTAAGTCGACATCAATATCAAGTCAATGTGCAAAATTTCAGCTCGATTGGATGACTAAGTATGTTAATTTTAATTTCCAAGAAAAACACAAAACAGGCATTGCTAGCGACGAAAAAATTATACCCTAAAAAAATATTTGAGGAAAAATTTACAGCAGTTCAGTCAACTCCTGTAGAAACAGAGTAACCTTTCAGCAGAAACGAACTACATTAAAATTTTAAAAAAACATTTTGAATGTGGTTATGCTTTTTAAGAGTTCGTTTTTATCCTTCCCCTGAAAGATAGTAACCTACTTAAATAAGAATATTTTGAGTTTGTTCAAATCTTTCAGAACAGTGCTGGATTTATGTCACAGAGACATTATTAATCAATTAGATAATAAAAGTATATTGCTCCCAAAATTCCGTAAAATCAATTGTAGATTTTCTCATTAGCGACATCTGTGGGGATTTAGGGGAATGAAAATGGCTTTGTACAGGCCGCATGGAAAAGGCGCTTACAACTCATATATGAAAGCTTCACGCAATTTGAACATATATACAACTTCCAAAAAAAATTAATAAGCATGGTATATTCTATCATGGGTGGAAATGGTGAATGTTACAATTGTGTAAAGTGATCACTTAAGGCAACCAAAAGACAGGTCATAAGTCCTGTTACACCCAAAATGACTTCTATACCTACTTTCCCATAATTAATACAGTTTCGTCTCTGTGAGATATCTATAATATACACTAACTACTTAAATAACTTTTTGAAAATTGTTTTTTAAAATTTATATGCTTTATTGCCATAATACCTATTAGTATTTCCATAATCATTATAATAATGCCGGTTATATTTCATGCCACAGTAAATAAACAAAAAATACTTACTGAAAAAACAGCATTAGCTCACCTAATCCAGCACTTAAAACAAAAACACAAAATATGAGTACATATTTTAAAAGCCAATAAAACAGGCTGACATAACCTCTCAACATGGCTTAGGCCAACGTGTCTTAGTGTTCAGCATGGATTTACAAAAATACACCTCAGAGTCATGCGATGGACCTCACGTACGATTCTGGATCGAAACTCCTCCTAAAATATCCAAACCGCATTAAAAATATACCGCAAATAATTGGAATAATAATTTTAAATCCACACCGTGTTTCGGAAGTAGCACTTTCTTTATATTTGAACATTTGACTTGTCATTATCGTAAAGAAGTCTGATCTGGTAGTTGGGTGTAGAAAGGAAATGGACAAGAAAATTTCATTCAAAATTATTATAATAGGAATTGTCGAATTTAACATCATGTCCAGTAAGGTAAATAGCTAACCAAAGTACTGTAATGAGAAATTCCTAACAGAAAATTTTACCAAATGCACATTTTCAACTTTGATCAGTTCATTTTCTTTCTATAAACACCGTCAATTAGACAATTTATTTTGGGATTGATTTATTTTTCTATAAATTGTTCTAGTCGTTATTTTTAATTTATCTTACCTATAAAACTCAATGTCTGTCTGTCTGTCTTTTCTCT
>JADDOH010006143.1:0-29546 GCA_016648135.1 Agrypnia vestita | reverse complement strand
CGTAGGCATAGGTAAACAATTGTGTTTGCTGCACAGCAAACACAATTGGCCGCGAAGCGGCCACAATAGCCGCCCGCAGGGCCTAGCAGTAAGCAATCGGCTTCGCCGATTGCTTTCCTGCTAGTTCTTTATAAATTTTACATTTAATAAACATGCATGTAAAATAATTTTTCTTACCAGTGACTTTTTAAATATATTTAACGTAACAAAATATTATTTGTGTTAGTATACAACCACTAAAATGCCAGTATATGCTATTATAGTGGTTGTCCTGACGAAGAAACGGGTTACGTCTCGACAGAGACAGAGACAAAAAAGTAACTTTTAGTGTTTATATACTAACATAAAGAACATTTTGTTATTTATGTTAGTGAAAAGTTGACCGGTGAAATTGGCAGCAATGTTTTGTTGTTGTTTTGTTCGTTTCTTGTCAAAAAAAACGTTTCATTACATAGTAGAATATACCAAATGATGTATTTGCTAATTATATAAATATAAATAAAAGGTGCATAATTAATTAATATTACTTTTATTAAAAATACAATCGGCACGTTATATTTACTGTTACAAGAGAAGAAGTTAATCATAGAGAGAGTCGGAGCGAGAGTGTTGCCCTGACGCTGAAAGATATTTAGTGTTGCAAGATATAACACTAAGAATATATAGTTCCAATAGTACAAGTATATTTAAATTTGCATTTGTTTACTGCACTTAAAAATTTCCGAATTATACCTGAGCCAAGCGGTTGATTAAGATGAAATTAATGATGACCTTTTTTGACGAAATTACAGGTCAAAAATTTTAAAGTTTGTGTTTCACGTATTGTTCTTGTAGTGAATACTGGTTTTGTTAAAATAGTTGAAATATATTACGCTGTAGTTACTTGGAAAATCACGGGTCTTTGTGAAATTTCTGAAGAGGTGAAATGTTTGGAGGTGAAATGACCTTGAAAATGTTCTAAGTTGTCAAAAGCAAGTAAGAAATATAAAGTTTCTTAAAAGGCAGTCGAAAATTATTATGGTAAGTAAATAAATTCAGAGAATGCAATAGTGAATTGGAAAAACAATTAGATATAAACCTTTTTTACTTTTTTTTTTAAAGGACTTTTAATATGGAGGAAGAAATTATACAAACATCAATTAAATAAAGTAAATGTTTACTTAAAGGATCCCTAAAAGACTGCAAGCCATTACAGAGAATGAGAAAGGACCAACGAAATATTAAAATTATCTACCTTATTACAAGAATTTTTATTTCCGATGTATTTAGAGACTGTCCTCTGAATGTTGATGGATTGTATTTATATATCATTTATTAGATATTTTTAAAAGGATAAATGTTTATGTTTATTATGTTTTATTTACAGTGCCAAGATAATTGAAAACTGTCGGAATTAATCTTATCTGTAACATGTATTAAATTAATAACTGAATTGGATAGTTAAACAAGTAATGGGTATCGGCAAAGGTAGGTACTAGAAAATTGTTGAAAATTTTCAATAATTATTAAGGGGTAATACCTACCTAAGAAGCGCGGAAAAGGGCAATTTTTGTGATTTTTTTAAGAAAACCTATTTAAATTATGGTATTGGTATTATTTCTACATCAAAGTACTTTTAAGAATACAGTACATTTTTTTAATAAAAAATTTTTCAACATTGGTGGAAACTTCTTGGGTGTTGTGGTCTGCCGAAAAAAAAGGTCCTCCGCGGTGACCATTCCTATTTCAACAAAAACATTATCAAAATTTACACTATAATCCTTTATAAGTCTTTGACGCAGGAGTTATCGATTTTTGACAAAATGGCGAGCGTTTGAGCGTTTTTTAGGGAAAAATTCGCGTTTATCATACCAATAAACCTAGTATAGTCACTTAAAAAAATCCTACGACAAAGACTAGATAATTATGAATACAATAACCACTAGAAATTTCAAGTTAATCGGTTCAGTAGTTACCGAGATATGTTGGTCACCGATTTTTAAAAAAATGGGAGTTGCGAACGTAAAAAGTGTTAATAAAAAAATACGAACCTGGTTGAAAGTTGAGAGATGAAGAATATCGCCAGTAAATTGTCAACTTTGGATAAAAACCTCCGATTTCCATCAGGTCATAATAGTATCAAGTCTCCACCTTGCTGTTTGAATTCCATATACAGCGAGCGAATCTTCACAAAAACATAATAAAAAATGTCTAAAGGTTTTATTTTTATGAACTGGAGACCAGCTGGGCAGACTACCTGATGTCAGCACGGCGCCGTGGTTGCCCGCGCGCGGAATAAACAAAGGGAGGTTGCCACCATTATTGTGATTTTTTTTACTTTTGCTTGAAATGTTCAGCAGACTATAGGAAGAACTCAAGCTTTTAAGAAAATGACAAAAATTTAAGAACGATTTTCCGAAAATGTCTAGGTACGGTATTCCTCCCTGAGTATGAAAAAATATTTTGTTTGCTTAGCGGTTCCATCATCAGCCCTAATGATGGACCCTGCCAATGGGGATCCGAACACGTTGGCCTGAGACAGGTCACATACACACGGCAAATATCCCAGAAAAACTATCACAGAAGTCTTAATAGTTTTTACATGTTGTTTGTTACCAAAATGAAAAATATATCGTATTTATCTATAATATATTGAAGTATATACAAAATTAACTTGACTATTCCGGAATGTTCCAGAACATTGGGTCTTTATAATTACCCGACGGCATGGTTAAGGCTGCTTACACAGTTTCAATTTCTATTTTTTAACTTCTTTTCTATACCATAATTTTTTTTAACAACTGCAAAATCTATGTCATGAGAAGGACCATAGATATCTCTAGCATTGTCACTTTAAACTCAACAACCCCTGTTGGGTCTTGGCCTCCTCAAGACTCTTTCTCCACTCATCCCTGTTTCGTGCCAGCTCTCTACAGTTCAGGAGCGCCAAGGCACATATATGTCTTTGAGGACGTAGTCGCTTCATCTTAATTTTGGTCTTCCTAAGCTCTTTTGCCCTATCGGCCTTGAGTTCAACAGGGACTTTGGTGCTTGATGCACCATCATTCTCTCCACATGATCCAGCCACCGAAATCTTCCTAATTTTAGCTCCTTAAATAGAGTATAGAGCTCATTGTTGTAAAGTCTGCGCCATAGTCCATTTTCTAGAACCGGTCCGAAGATACGCCTCAAAATTTAGCTTTCAAAAACGTCCAGTGCTCGCCCATTCCTCTTAGTTAGTATCCACGTCTCAGCTGCGTACGTGAGCACTGGCCTAATACGCGTTTTGTATACTGATATCTTGGTTAATAGTTGAAAGAATACAGAAGATTTAGAACATATGTATATATACACCTTTCAAAGCATTAGATGATGCGTAAATGTTCTTACGGTGGAATTGTGAACTTTGCATTATGTAAAGCTATAACTTTAGCCAGCTCATACAGGTCATAAGCCCTGAGACACCGTATAAAGTCATCCACATATGTCTCCCATATATATTGCTTCGTTTGAATGAGACTTCCATTATTTTAGGTATTAGGTATCTAGTACCCACATATAAAAATATTGTTAGTTGCTTTATTACTTAAATCAGACACATTGAACATCGAGTAATATACTTTTACGTTTCCTTTGTGATTTTTTATTATCAGTGATTTTCTGTATTAATTTTTAATCTGATAAGGTATTTGCCATAATTGGTTAAGTAATGCTCCTCTAAAGTTGTAATTACGGTTGTTAGACATATTTAACTGTAACTGGTTGGTATGTTTTTCCGAGAAACGATTCTTGACGATTCGTTGAATTCTTATAACGAGGGCGTAAATTATATGCACTTTGTTGTGGAGTGTTCACTTCTACGATAGAGGTCGCCAGTGTGCAATATGTACCAGTGACGGTAGCCGACTTTACTGCGACATCTCTCAAAGGTTGAATCAAATGTAAGAACAGGGCGCCAAATAGTTTGTGAGTGTCATCTCTATTGAAATTGGGATGTTTGTATATTTCAATGGACTTTCTCAGCAGTAATCAGTCCGCCCTCCACCTCCGTAGATAAAGGTCGTCCTCCTGATGACGCTGAATAAGAATTCAAAGAAACGTCGAGAATCGTTTCTCGGAAAAATATACGTTTCGTATAAAATATCCGCAACCAGTTACAGCTAAATAATGCTCCGCTGTTAATAACAAAACAAAAATACGTAGCCAGATGGCTTCTCTTTATGAATATTCATTTATTTTTTCAACATTGAAAATTCATTTCACGAGACCCACAATGTTGTCTCAAAAACACGGACCTATAATGGTAAAGGAAATTGGCAAAAGAATTCATATTCCTCGGATTATTATTGCCGCATGCGTGGATCCCGTCAGTCAATATTTAATATAAATCTGATATCAGAAACAATATGTTTCTGTACCATCCGGTAGCAGCACGCTGTAAGATACGGCGCCTTCTCCAGTTATATCTGCTATTGGCTGTCTTCCCGCCGCTTCGTTAAGCCGCTACGTTTGTCTTGTCGTTTGGGACCTCGACGAACGGATCTCTAAAATGAATTGTGAACATTTTATCACGCTTTATTTCGTGATAAAAATAGCATTTAACTATTTTTATTCAATCCAGTTAAGCAATGAGGTACAATTGAGTAAAACTAAAATTCTGACAAAATATTATTAATTTAAACTTAGTAAAAACCACTACCAGATTTATGGTCTACCGGTTTCGATACGTACCCGTCTCTTCGTCAGGACCAACACTACACTACTATATTCACAACACTATACACCCCAACTATAGTATTGTTAAACTATCACCAATATTGATCACATACGTGTTAATCGTTAGTTAATTCCTAAATTGTTCAGTAGGCTATAATCAGTGCATGCTTGTCTCTGACAAGATTTACACGCATGTGATCAATATTGGTGATAGTTTAAAAATACTATGGTAGGGTGTATAGTTTTGTGAATATAGTAGTGTAGTGTTGGTCCTGACGAAGAGACGGGTACGTCTTGAAACCGGTAGACCGTAAATCTGGTAGTGGTTTTTACTAAGTTTACTAACATTCTATTCTGACAAAATTGTTAAAATTTATTTTGTTTTCAATATATATGTATGTATATACATACGTTTTGATGGACCCTGCAATATATGTATGATGTATATTTTGTAGTTAAATACTAATTTCTAAATAAATAAATAAAATCCAACACCTTCTTACGTAACACAGTGTACGTGTATACGTTTATATTAAATCAGGGATGACGTAATATCGCAATAAGTTGTACCAAAAATATAATACCAGCAAAAAAAAACTGAATCTTTGGAAACATTTCCTCCACTCGGTTTAATTTATGAAAAACATGTTTTTCCTAATGTTCTCTGGAAGAAACTTTTCACGTAACGACTGCCCATCCCCAATAATACAAGGCAAATACTAGAAGAAATAGGCTGTTCTCTTGTTTTCAATTTTTATCATAACATTTCACAATTGGGATTACAATAATCATTTTAAAATAATGCTTTTGATTTTGGATTTTTTTCGTGAATTAACTTTGTAAATTCAAGGACGCTGATTCTAAATATTAATGTAAAATTTTCCTAAAATCTAACGTTTTGAAATTCTGTTCACATTGGAAGCAGGGAATTTCAACATATCCTCCATGAAGACCTGTCAGTACGAATACAACTTTAATATTACATTCCACTTTGCTATTATAACCAATTTTATCTAACAATAACTTAATTTCACTGTCTTTCCTCCTTAAATTCATACGGATTGCTATGTTAAATCTTACAACAGTTAATAACTACACAATCTTCCAAGGAAAATAAATTCAATGATTCTGATTGCTTTCTTCTGTAATACTATAATTATATTCCTTTGGTAAGATAGTTCTCCTATTGAGGGTGCTCATATTTTGTTTAAGGAGGATCCTGGTCACAAATTAGATATTTTAATACAGCTGTGGTTCTTCAGCTACACTTGAAAGTGAACGCACCAGGTGCGCTGGCGATACCGAAGGAGTTATTATATTGACTCTGGTTTCTAATTTAACAACACAAATTAGAGTCTGACATCACAATTTTGAATTAAAATTAAATGATGATTCTTTTTTTAATGTTTCCTAAAAATCGTAATTTTTCAGAAACAATCTTTCAAAATATATGCGTGCTGGAAGAATATAAACATTTAAAATAATTTCATAATTTTTCATTGCTGGTCTTGAGTAGTATTGTATGAATAGCGTAAAACTTCTTATTACTTAAAGTTTTTATTTTATTTTTGGCACCTTAACTTGTTTGTGTCATTTGGTCACCTCATTATAATATAGCAAAAATATGATAGAATCTGTACAGCAAAAATTTCTTCGCATACTTACATTAAAATGTAATGTGGGTAGTACTTAAATATCTTATCAAGAGCGCTTAGAATATTTTCATACAAATTGGAAGTTAGAAAACTAATTGCTGACCTATAATATAATTCATAGTAATATTGATTCAGAATTTCGTGTCGAAAACATGACTTTAAATGTTCCTAGTCGCCGTCTTAGGACATATAATACATTTTCTCTTTCAACTTTCAATAACAATATGGCCCACTTTAATTCTATATCTAGAATGTTGAGGTCATACAACAAAATAGAAAATAATCATAACATCCTCATTGACATATTTGATGACAGTTTCCACGAATATAAGAGAACTATTACCAAACTTGCGAGATTAGCTGTTTAGTCTCTTTACTCAGTCTCACTCTGTTCAAGCTCACTCTGTAAAATCACTTTTTTTGTTCTTTCTTGTATATGCTTTAGCCTTTACTTTTATCTCTATGTTTGCTGTGTGCACATTTAAGTGATGAAAAGCATTTAAACTAATTGTATTATAATTGTATTAACTATTGTTTTTAATTGTTTGCGAACCATTAAAAAAATTAATAAATAACATATCACGAGTACCAATTGTAACATTTAAAATATATACACAATACATTAATCTATCAGGCGAGGATTATACAGACGCAATAGATAAACTGAATGAAGACTTAAGGAGTATATCAGTGTGGTTAAAAATAAATAAACTTTCATTAAATGTTAGCAAAACAAAATATACGAAAATAGGCAAAAAAAACACGAAATATAGTGAAAAATGTAAATATTGACGGTGACCTCATTGAAAAGGTGTATGCAATAATATATTTAGGTATAATTTTAGATTTTAAATTAACTTTGGCAGTAAATTTTGAATATGTCCCAAAAAAATATCAAAAAAAAAATTCTTGAAAGATTGAGAAAAAAACTGAATAAAAAAGTGCAGAGTTAATATACAAAATATAATAACGAGAAAAGTAATAATAATGAGAAAAGTACTCAATTGGATGGAAATTAAAAAATATTTATTTATAACGTTTTCATATTTATACATAAAATTTTCAATAACCAAATATTTTTTGAACAAAATTATTTCAAATAGTGATGTACATATATATAACACCCGAAATAGGAATAGAATAAGATTACCATATAAGAAAAAAGTATATACACAGAATTGTCTAATGCACAGAGGTGTAAAAATATACGATGGATGCCAGAAAACATGAAGATTATAAATAAGATGAATGAATTAAAAAAAAAATGCTATAATTATTGTAAAAATAGATTAGATTTGTAGAGCATTAGTTGTATTATTAATTATAGATTGTACCATAGATTAGATTTAAATGTAAATATGTAGGTTATTATGAATAGTATACTAGTAATAGATTTAAGAATGTAAAGTGTTAAATACTAGTTAATATACAAATTGTAATATTAACTAACTTAAGAAATAAAGAAAAGAAACTGCGCACCTCTAAAAAATAGCATTAATGAGTTTCGACTTAATCGGGAATCGAAACCTGAGGCCCCAGTATGAGATACAAGTGTAATATCCACTGGATTACGATACCAACCTTGTGGGGGATATTCTAGTCAGACTTATCTCAGGCGTCCTATTCATTCGCTACTGGGGTCGTGATTCATTGTGGGGAAAGCAAAAGAGCTATTTGATCTGTCGTCATCTGCATCACTCACTTCCTGCACACCACGCTCGTCTAATTTGATTGCGCAATCCCCGCTCGCTCATATTTACACCAATCTCCACTCCAACTGGTGCTGTAAGCTCGGAGGCTTTGTCAACTGAAATCGAGGAGTTTAATCGAAATCTCAGTGACTCGAACCACACAGTAGTTGGCAGGTTCCGTTGCTATAGGGTGAATTAGGGTGAGCAGAACGACGTAATAAGAGATAACGTAGCAGAGTTACGGTATTTAAATACACCGTTACAAAGGAAAATGTCACTGGTGTATTTATATTTATTTATTTATTTCAGTATACGGCACAGAAATACCTTTTACATAATAATATATACAAGAAATCCAAAGAGTTGAACCGCAAAAAATTACAGAATTAACCATATATAATAGTATAGATAGATATTTAAAGTTATCACAGTAATTTAGAAAAAGGAGGTGTGAAGTATATAAGATAAAACATAATTTAGAAAAAAGAACCCATAAAAACCTAGTTTTTATTACACTCCCTTTCTCATTTACTAGTGGAAACAGGTTTGGCGCTTAACCTACGCGTTGGGCTCAAGTCGGGCAACGCTACGAAAGCGAGTAATAAAAAAATTCGAAAAATTCAAAATTATACTATAATTATTAATTTTTTTAAACGAAAATTTGTTTGATCATTTTTATCATCGCCACGAGTCTGTCTGCAAAGTTTTAGCTCAATTGGATCACGGAAAAAGGGTTAAAAATTGATCCAAAGTTTTTACGACAGACAAGCAAGCAAACAGACGCTACGAGTTAAAAGAAAAGGAGTAAAATGGAGATGTGAAGTATATACAAGGTTGAACAAACAAATAGGTATGATGATTTGTTTGTGATTGCGTTATGAATTCAGGACGGTAGGGTGTAGAGCTTTCAGTAGCGAATATTTATATTGTGCTAAACTGGAATTAAAAATATCAGAGATATGCGCATAGGTGTTACCTAGCCTATGCAGTCTGGGTACGAAAAAATTAAAATGCGAGTTGGTTCTAGTGTTGTCACAATAAATACAAATTAATAATTTTGTAGAGTAAAATTAAATCAGATACAACTCTCCTGCTGGATAATAATGGCAATAATCCAGTAAAAATTTGTAATCTTGTGTAGTTGATATTTTCAATTGGGAAGTCGATAGTTAATGTAACGTAGACATTTGTGTTGGATGCATTCAAGTGTGTGTATAGGGGCATTGTAATGAGGACTCCAGACAGATGAGTTGTATTCAACCTGACTCCTTACAAGGAAACAAATAGTACAATAGGTTTATTGTGTAAATAATATTATTAATATTTAAAGCATCAATTTTGTGGTTAGACATAATAACAACATGTTAGTAAACTTAGAAAAAAACCACTACCAGATTTACGGTCTACCGGTTTAGAGACGTAGCCGTCTCTTCGTCAGGACGTCAGCGTATTAATCTTGTCAGGGACAAGCATGCATGTCCCTGACAAGATTAACACGCATGTGAACAATAGTGGTGATGGTTTGACAATACTATGGTTGGGGTGTATAGTGTTGTGAATGTAGTAGCGTAGTGTTGGTCCTGACGAAGAGACGGGTACGTCTCGAAACCGGTAGACCGTAAATCTAGTAGTGGTTTTTACTAAGTTTACTAATATTCTGTTATTGTGTAAATATTTGAAAAAAAATCATATACTGCAATCTCACGTGAAACCTCCTGGAAATTTCAGTAGTCCTTTTTTAATCATGACCAAGAAAACTCGAAATCGCAATCTCTTAAAATAATTATGTACGTAGCGTGGGGTCACTGCCAAAACTTGGCAAGTCTCTGAGAATAATATTATCACGAGACTGTAAATTAGGTAATCGAGGATTTGCAATAAGAAATTACTGGAGTCAGTCGATCACACTCGAAAGTCGGCGAAACAGCATGCCCTATTTAAGGGGCGACATTAACCGCTACACGTAAAAGTTGTTGACAAACAACTGAGTGAGAGTGTCTACCGGGCGATCAATAGTGAATAGTGCGAGTATTCTAATACGAGTTTTAGTATTTCAAAAACAATTTACTCCGATTGACATAACACTGCTCCAAGTAAGTTAGTTTTCTGTAATTCTGGTGATTAATATTTTTCTACCACCGACGCGATCCCGTATAGCAAGAAATTTTTTGCTAAGCTGCAACAGGCCGTGGAGCCTGTGTAGTATTGTAAATCTGTGTTTTGATTTTAGTTTTTTTTTTTTTTTTGGGGTGCAATCCCTAGGATTGGTCTGAAACAAGCACTCGTCTCATCTCTGTCACCTGCCAGCCTCTTAATTTCTTGGTAGGTGTTACAGTGAACATCTCCAATAATCTGGTATAAGTAGATTAATCTCGGGCGGCCTCTACGATTGTTGCCTTCAAGATTTTTCTCGACGATGGTTAAAAGCAGCCCGGATGCCTTATATTATGGCCTACCCAAATTGATTTTAGCATTTATGTTATATTTGACGTTAGAGATCATGTCTCGTGTTTCATTAGCAAGTGTGAATTATTATTGGGAATTCGAAATAATGCTCTCGGCTTATGGAAGCGGCTTAGTAGTACAGACGCTAACAGATTATCAGAGGATAATAACAATATATATCAAAGCAATATTTTGCTATGGGTGCTCCATGAAGACATCAGATCAGGCTTTCGTATATAGTGGATAAAGTACATGGTTATTTACAATCCTCTTTGGCTTAAAATTATGAAAAATAACTTACGATTTTTTTAACAATAATAACTCTTTCAGTTTTATTTTTAGCTGTATAATTTCGACGTTTACTGAAATTTTATTATATGGTTAATTTTATTGAAATTGCGAATGAAAAAACTTTTCACCGACTTTCCAAAGCTCATTTCCGGTGGAGCGCTTGAAAACTCAATTAAAACTTCCTCTTTTATAATGGTAGAAAAATCAAGAAAATAGTTTTCCGCTCAATGTTGTCATTACTATGAGAGAAATTAAATAGGGGAAGAAACTGCATTCGCACCAGTATTTTGTTTGCGGTGCAAAGTTTTGCGTTAAATTCACTCGGTGAT
The DNA here is from genome assembly GCA_016648135.1 of Agrypnia vestita. NCBI lineage: Eukaryota > Metazoa > Arthropoda > Insecta > Trichoptera > Phryganeidae > Agrypnia > Agrypnia vestita. The sequence goes on along the minus strand of JADDOH010006143.1, from coordinate 18,440 downwards.
AAAAAACTTTTTATCGCATACTGGAACGTTTTTTATTTATTTTTTAATAGCGAAGAATGGAATTGTATTTAAGCAAAAAAAAGAGTTTCGGTTATAGCCCTGACTGCAGCCAAAAAAAAATCCAGCCCAGTTCGCTTTATAATAAAAGATAATTTTGAAAATAACGACTTGAAATTATTTTACGCTATATTTGGATATATTTTTGAAACTTTAATATGATTCTATCCGAGGATTGGCTACTAACTAACTTACCAACACGCCGTTTCCCCGCAGGGGTAGGCAGAGAAGATTGGCATTGGATATCCTGGCACAACACTTTTGCTTCGGCCACATTCATACATCTTCTCATACAATTTCTATGGTTGTTGTGACTTTTAACGGGGCCATCCTCAAATACTTGTGGTATCTGATCGTGCCAGGTCTTCGCGGACGCCCTCTATTTCTATTGCCTTCAACACTCGCCTCATATATTTTCTTAACCATCCTTTCTTCTTTCATAGGTTCCACATGACCAAACCATCTCAGCACTCCTTTCTTTATTCTATCTACCACACTTTAACCAGCATGCATCCACGTCTAATTTGTTCATTCCTCACTCTATCGAGCAAAGATTTTCCACATAAGCGTCTTAGTGACCGCATTCCTACCGTATTCAGTCTACTTTCAACAACAATTAAATATTCAATCCGAGGATTGGATAATTTAAGTATTCTTAATTATTATTTTTAGCATACACTGTAAAATATATTTCTCATTTTCTAACTTTTCTACGTTCATTATTAAATGTGTGATTGAAAATAAATTATACAAAAGATAATGAATTGTTTCAAAAATAAAACGTACCAAACATTTGTCTACAATAATTTTCATTACTGTATTTGTCGTTTACGTTTATTTTAATTCAGAGAACCTTTAAAATACACTTATCCGTTTGACGAAGGCCTTCTCAAATGTTCTCCACTTTTCTTTGTCCTTGTCTTTTACTTTGTATTCGTATTATCCTGTATTCGTATCTTTTCCTTTCACGTTTCTTCGTGTGATACCAAATATATTTCTTTCAAAGAGTCCACGTTTTGCAGCCGTACATGATCACTAAAAGTAATAATATACAAATATTGATTTAACTATTTTCATTTAACGATGAATTTTGAAAATATTGGGAATGACAGATTATTGTCAACCGTGTCAAATTCGTCAACAGTATATTGTAAACTAAATTAAAAATTGTCAATAGTGTTCTGTAAATATTGTCAAAAAAAAATTATACAGAAAATTTTCGATAAATAAATGTTTTTTTTTTTTTAATTTTTGATTTCTTGAGACATTCATATATTTATTTTCCTAAATGATTGATAGACTAAAACAAGGTAGTTAAAATTTAGGAACATCAACTTCGCAAGACTTTTAAGATCCTCGTCTCGGGGGATTTACGGAATTTTCCACAAAACATATTATTAAAATAAAAATAAGAAAAATTTCAATTTTTCATCCCGCTGCGGTTGTGGCCTCATAGCTGTCAAGTCTGTCTCTTTCAATCATTTCCCTATCATATTCCCACGAAGTAAAATAATATTCTCGGAAAAGAAACAGATGACCTTTCGTAACCCGTGATATTCCAGGCTTCTGGAAATTCCTCGATCATTATTCATTACTTCCCAAAAATTCGTCGGCTTAATTTTATTAACATTTTAATATTTTTGTGCAAAAGCTTGATGCGGTACTAACTAACGCACATACCTCCACGTAAGGGTGATAAAAATATCACATAATTCATGTACTGCATATAGGGATGCAGATATTACTACACTGGACGACTGCATAGAAGTAGTAGATGTAGGAAGTAGCGAAGGGAAAAACTACATTTCAAAATGAAGACTACAACACACACACGTTCACCAGTTTGAAGACTACAAAGTGTACACTACAATTGTAGTAAAAACTACTTGTGAACTAAGTGAAGTAATTGTAGTACTACGAAATGAAGTGAAGTAAATGAAGTGAAGTAATGAAGTAATTGTAGTATTAATGAAGTGAAGTAATGTAATGAAGTAATTGTAGTATTAATGAAGTGAAGTAATGTAATGAAGTAATTGTAGTATTAACGATATTTTCTCCAAAGTAACATTTGGTAACCTAAAAAAAAAAAAAGATCGCCAGCCAGATATTTTCAAACCATGGGGGGGGGGTTGTTACAGTTTCCAGAGATTTCTTCGTTTACCTACATCAACTTCCCAAAAATTTCTTCATAGGTCCCAAAATTTTTCAAACCATGGGGGGGGGTTATTACAGATTCCAGAGATTTCTTCATATATCTACATCAACTTTCCAAAAATTCTTCATAGTCCCAAAAATTTTTCAAACATGGGGGGGGGGGGGTTGTTACAGATTCCAGAGATTTCTTCAAATATCTTCATCAACTTTCCAAAAATTTCACGTAAAAAATGCACTATTTAAAGTATGTTTCTCATACTTTCGATAACTGTGTATGTACTTTGTAGTGTTCGCTTTGAAATGAAGTGTACTATTTGAAGTTTATACTTCAATAACTTTGGTGTTTGTAGTTTGTAGTGTGCACTACACATCAAAATGTGCGAAGTGTGCACTTCAATGTAGTGTAGTACTAAATTGTAGTAGTGAGTGCAGAGCGGACCCATCACTAGTAGGAAGGTACCAGGAGCAATGTATGATTAGCAACCAAAGTATACAAGTAAAGCTTTCCGATGAATTTGAATATCCCACAATGGAATTTTATGTCGACAGAAGACAGAAAGGGGAAGTAAACGAAAGAATCCGATCTTTAAATTACCTTTTATCTTTATAGAATAGTAGATTTTATTAATAGTAGATAGAAAGAATCCGATCTTTAAATTACCTTTTATCTTTATAGAATAGTAGATTTTGCAACTAGAAATGATGCCGCTATATTTTGTATATCTATGTATACTAGTTTATGAGAAAAGACTACAGATATCTTAGCATAGTATCTTCAAATAAACTAAAGGTTTTTGGATTTGAAACATACATATAACTTTTAAAAATTTGATAATGTGTGGATGTTCTTACGATAGAATTGGTGAGCGTTGCTTTGTGTAGATTCATGTGACTTATGCCAGCTCATACTCATACATTAAAAGACTTCCATACACGTTTCTCATATAAATAGTTTAATCTCTGTGAGACTTATAATTTATATGAATAATTTAATTATCCTTCTGGGGACGCGATCCAGTAACTGTGTTCTAAGAACATACCTTCATATTAAAATATTGTTGAAAAGTACCGATTTAACAAATACCCGCGGTATTGAGGCGTCCTTCTACATATATGGTCGTCAAATTAATATGAATGTATAAACATAAGAAGGGAGTGATATCTTAGGGGAGTGGCAGCAGTAATATTAATAGATCGAATGAATAATACCACAATAAGGGAGAATCTGAATCGATTTAAGATTTCAATCGAGATGGCGTGGCCATGTTGAATGCCAAAGGAACGATTACAAAAATACACGCATAATCTAGCCAGCAACAAATATTATGTATTTTAACTTATAGAATGTATTCATTTAGAATTTTTAAAAATTACCAACGATATAAAAAAAACAAGTTATATAAAACACATAAATTCGTTTGTTTTAAACCGCTATATTTTTTAGTTAAGTCCAACCGGTTTCGGAATCACTTCTTCAAGGTAAACTACTGGTATATGAAAATTAAATATTTTTCCACTCACAAAATCACCTGTCTCTTTCCTTTCCATTTATCACACTCCTTCCCAGTCACCCACCCACTTTTATACCTTACACTTATTTTAATTTAAGGAGACATACATAAATGTTGATAATACATACATTTGATACAAGCAATGCTTACCTCAAGTCTCCAATTAAGTAAAATATATTTTTTTAAATACTCTGAACAGAAAATATATAATTTTTCAAAGTAATATCGCATGATAAGTTGAGTGACAAAAACAATTAGCTGAAAAATATAATTGCCCACATTTTGTAAAGTTCAGTTTAAATTTTACCCAAAAAAAAGTGATTTCTGTGGATGCAAAACCTGTAGGTATTTAAAAAAATAGTTTGATTTGTCAGAATTTTTATGTATAATTTTATTAAAAATGAACAACTACAAAGCAATAGCTGATTACGGTAGGATAAAACAATTATTATATCGATCCGTGTAAAATAAACCCGGTATTTTACCGACCCCTGAAATAGCCTCGTGTTGCCCTTGCCACGAGGACCTGATGACACCTGACGACACCTGGCTCCAGCCCTTGCACCACCGCCGGGCGACAGAATGAAAAGGTAAATGGATCGCGACCCTCTGACGCGACCCCTCAGTTAATTACTACAAATGGATCGGATTTGCGGCGAGGGGGTAACAGGTACAATGAAAATATATCGATAGAGGTGGAAGGAACAACTGCAATGATAGTCCTTCTATTGCGTTGGTCGATTTGTACAATTTTTTTGAATGAATGATAAAATGCCATGCGATTTTGGAACTTTCTACATAGGACAAACCAAACGCAATATCACTACATGATTGAAGGAACATATTGGAGCGATTAAAAACAACAACTCCAATATATCGGCAATCTGCGAACTGCAAACTGCAAAGGAAATCTCTGTCGCTTCATCAGATTTGACAAGGCAAAAATCTTATCAACAGAACCGTACCTTATACTCAGATTAGTGAGGGAGTCCATTGAAATATACAAACATCCCAATTTCAATAGAGATGACAGTTACAAACTATCAAGTATTTGAGGCCTGTTCTAACGACATTGATTCAACCCTTGAAAGAAGTCGCAGTAAAATCCGCTGACGTAACTAGTACATATTGCACTCCACAACAAAGTGCATACAATTTATGCCCTAGAAAGCAGCACCTAATCAGTCCAACCTCCACTCCGCAGGTAAAGGTCGTCCTCCTGATGACGTTGAATAAGTATTCAACGAAACTTCGAGATTCGCTTCTCGGAAATACATACGGTTCGTATAAAATATACGAAACTATTTACAGTTAAATATGTCTAACGACCGTAATAACAACCTTAACTCTTTAATATCTTTACGGGATTAAATTTCGAGACCGGTTTGATAACGTCGACAAAATACACGAAAATTCAGAGCCTCTCTCAAAAAAACTTTAAGTATTTTTAAGGTAACAAAATATCTCCTCTGTCAACCTTCGCATGTCCGGGATACGCTTCCCTCTGCGAGTGTATTATATAGTTCCGAAGATTATCCCTGGGTCAGTCAATACTGCTTCATTTTTCGTAGCGCTTTTATCTATTTTGTTTTTTCGCCACGTTGACGGGATATTTTACAAAAAGTAGATTATTGACTTTGGGTAGAAAAACTCAAGACGATATCGGAGAAAAAAGGTTTTTGATCAAATTTATTTCTTATTAAATACGTTATCAACGATCTTCAAAAACTGTCATATTTTTAAACAACAAATGTATTTGAGCAGTGATAAAATTGTCACTTTTTGGATTATGACCAACGATTTAATGACTGATAAAATTTTTTTTTTTTTATTTACAACAAACAAACGAAAGTCAAGAAATTTTTTTTAGGCGCCACATTTTTTTGGTTCCAATAATTAATTTCTTCGTCTCAGTAAGACCTCACTCCAATTGTGCCAATGCGCTGTGTTTCAGAAAATAATTAAAAAATAATAAAATATAATATCATGTTCAGAATCTCGCTTTCAGGCTTTTTATTGACAGCGCAAAACATAATGGCTTATATTATATTTTTTATGGGAAGTAGAAATGGAAGTTTTTGCGTGTTCATAGGACTTACAGCCTATCACACGGCTGACTTAAGTGATCACTTTACACAATGTAACGTTCATCATTTCCACCCATGATAGAATACTACATCTATTAATTTAACTTTCACAACCAGTTTCATGTTTATGTTGTAATTATCATTAGCGCAACCGGAATCCAAAGCTTTTTTTTCTGAATGATTTGGATAAACTCAAATATTCATAATGGCTTGTATTTTTATTACATATAAAAATTACAAATACATTGAAATCTGTTCAGCATAAGATTTCATTCTTGTATTCAGCTTTCTTCATAACTTTGATAGTCTTTATTTGAAATGAAAATATGGTAAAATCGTTTCATTTGTTAGTTACCGAAGCACATTATTCGGATAAAAAATTCACTGTAACTGGATTTGTCTAGATGTCTGATATTTTTTTTGTGATTTAACGAAGATTTTTGGAGTGCTTTCTATAAGTATCGGTAGGAAAGCAAAATTAATATGCTTCTAAAAAGGCAAAATGTGCCCTAATAAGGTCTTGGACGAAAAATGGTTGCAAAAACATTTTCTTTGTTGTAATTTTTTGAATATATATGAATAAATAGTATTTACATACCACTTACTGATATAAACAGAGTTTGAATTAATATATGAATTTTTGAGTTGTTAATCAAAAAAAATATTTTAGATAAACCTTTTTAGGGAAGTTGTAGGTATTTATTTTAGTTTGTTACATTTTTCTGTAGAGATCAAAAAACAGACTTTTCACATTCTTTACACCTTTGTGCACAACCAACTATTGAATATTTCTCTACTTGAGATTCCATCCCCTTCCGATGACATTCCATAATTAACACCTCCAACCCCCCTCCCCTTTTCCTCATCCTCCCCTTCGCCGTAACACACTCGCATGGTTTATCCTTTTCATTTTTAGTACACAAAAAATTCTGAAGAAGAGAACAATGTTCTCGAAACAAAGGTGGTGAAAACAAAGTGATTTGTGTTTTATTTTAATAATGTCACCACAAAGTTCAAATCTTCATTCAGAAGAAAAAATATTCTTCAAACGATTATCACATTCTGTCTGTTCACACTATTTTTGTGCACAGTAATCAATCTATCAATATATATAAGTTTTCAAGCCCGCCAAATTTTCTCCACATCCAGCCACACCCACCCACCGGTGGTTATGATGGTGGATAGCCCTTGGTGTCACATCAAAAATGTGCTTTTTAGCACATTGTTTTGTTATGGGAAGGTCGCAAATGCTCCAGATTGTTTCAAAATAGGCGCGCGACTGTGTCGGTGAGTCTAGAAAAACCTGCTCTAGAAAGTTCTGGAAGGAGAAGGTTCTAGAAAATTTCCGAAAGTTCTATAAGGTTCTAAACTGAGTGACGGAATGTGTCGGTGTGTCTAAAAGGTTCCTGTACATTCGAATTTCTTGAAAATTCAGGAGAATGGTCTAGAAGGTTCGCGAAAGTTCTATGACAATCCAAACAGTGTTCTAAAAATTTACGCGTGCGAAGCCGCGCGGGCACAGCTAGTGTTTATTTAAAATCAATTCTTCATAAATATCTTTTTCAATCATCGAATTTCGCTCTGCTTTAGCAAAGCGAATGATTCGAGCGCCGTGAAGCGATCACATTTTTAGTGAAACCACTCGCGGCACGAGATTCATTTACGTATAGCTTCCACCTCAGGAGTCAAAATACACTGAGGAAATATATTCCACGGTCGTGATGAGTATTTTTGTATGTAGCCTTCATCCCTCGTGCCTCTGGGAGTAGGTTATTTGTGGTCCCACTCCCACCCCCTCCCGATCACTGTTCCATTAGCCATCCTCGTCTCTTGCATTATCTGTATTTTAGATAAACGGTAAAGAATATTGGGTGTGTTTTAGACTTGGCGATTATTTTAAATAACGCATTTTTGAACGTCTTCATCGATAGCTTCCTACATAAAATTCTTACACGATTGAAACTCATTCACTGAGATAAAAATAGGTTTTAACATTATCCGCATCTTATCTAGTTCTGTTTCCATCCATGTACTAAAGTGTATCAGCTTTTTATCTTGGGAGGTAACGATTCGAATACATACTCAAGAAGATATTGGTACCTTAGCCCACAGTTACCTTAAGCATCACAGTTTGGGGTAGATTGGTAAGTATAGGAATTAAATTTGTTTTTGCGATGGTGGAATCAAATGTTCCCACGGGAAAATCATTTCAAGTGGGCCGGCCGCTACATTTTAAAACTATGTACGCATATTGAATTATCAGACCAAAACTTTTTTCGGTTACATTTTCATAAAAATAAAAACATATAAACCTCTGTGTAAGCCTAATGTAAACCCTGAAAGGCTCTGTACAAAGTATACAAAACGTTTAGGGTTACTGTGTACTCAATGCACGATACAAAAATTTCAATAACTTTACGTATGTTGTTAAATCTCTCATTCGATCAAACTAGAAATATATTTTGAGATGGCAAACAATGTGCTAAATATAAATTAATGAATTTAAGAAATTAACGGTTCTCCATACACCCTTAAACTCCATTCTCTAGTGTATAATTATTATGTGAAGTTCTAAAGAAAGTGACAAAGAGGAAAAGTGACATCCAAGATCGATAGGTCACTATATGGAGTGAATGTAAAAGTACTGATCCTCATGCTTATTAGCATGCACCGATAACTGTACGTATGCTCGTTATTAGTATGCTTATTTTAACCATGAATGAGCATGCTTAACAATCAAACACACATGCTTCTAACTGGCATGCTCTTGTCATAGAACAGAGACGTTCTTGTTCAAAATGGAAACTTTGCAACCTGAAATAGGAAATTCAAGTGAACCAATAAATCAAAACAGTTCCCGAGTTTCAATCCACACATTCTTGATTTTAGTTTTTATAATTATTATTATAAGATTTGAATCATTCAAGTCTTTTAATGAAGTTTTATAAGCATTATTAATTGATATGTTATTTTTATACAGCGGTGACTGAATATTCCACAGACATTCGTAATTCCTATAATAAATCACGAAAAGTAATGTTTTGTCATCTCCCAAACGCGCCATATCCATCTGTCACGGACTGAGAAAATCAATAATCGATACTAGCCGACCTTAGCCATTAGCATGCTCATAAGCAAGCCTGTTCACACATGCTCAAAAGATACCCCTTCCACCCGCAAATCAAATGAGCATGATCATAATTCAACCGTCGGTTGATTTTTGAGCGTGCTAACAATGATCATGCTCATTACTAGCAATGTGCGTAAACACATGCTACTAATTAGCAAAAGCTCAAGAAGCTCAATAGTGCGCATGCTCACGTGCCACTAATGAGCATGTGTATCAGTAACTTAAAATGTAAAATGTATCTTGGAACCTCAATAATTCTATAATTGATTTATTTGTTCGGTGATTTAAAGCATTATTTTTGATACCGCATCAAACTCTGTCAACATACTTCGATACAACTGTATCTATGCCAGGATGGAGTGGTATTAAAACTGCTAGACTTTGAAAACAATCCAATGTAATTTGTACAAAGTTTTAGTTTGCTTGAAATTTAAACAATCAAACAAAAATATTATTTATTCATATTTCGAAATGTGTGTTGTATTATTAGCAGATTTACGATTCAAGCAATTTTTTCCATCCGTAAGCCCAGTACTGCCATTACGTGCCTTTCAAATAATAAATTCTCCATACAATTTTAAATAGGTCTGAAAAATAGATGTGTTTTTCCTCCTTGTGAACTCCTTAAACCTGAATCCTTCGAGACCGAATATTATTGACTTTAACTGCTGCAAAACATATGTTTCTGATGAGACCCACGAGGTGTATTGGAACGCATATTGCTAATAACAGACCACATAGTCTCCCATTTCATACAATAAAAAACATCTGTAGTGAATAAAATGAAAAATAGCTGGTATTATTTGAAACAACATTTCTCAACGAGTTCACGGATATTATGGTCATCGCTAAAAAGCTTATTTATCCAGTAATACTACCATTATTAGAAATTCTTTACATAATATATCGATCTAACAATTTTACTTAACAATAAAAAAGTAACCCATAAAAACCAAGTTTTTACAATACTTTCTCATTTTCAGGTGTCGTGTCTACCATATGCGTCGGAATCTCTATACAACTTACTGAATTGTATGAAAAAACCATTAAAAATTTGAAAAACCCATAATTATTTATTTTTTTTAACGAAAATTTGATAGATCTTCTTGATCATCGCCGCGAGTCTACTTGCAAAGTTTCAGCTCTATTGGATCACGGGAAAAGGGTCAAAAATCGATCCGAAGTTTTTTCGTCAAGCAAGCAAGCAGACGCCATGAGTTAAAAGAAAGAAAGTAAAAATAATGTTGAAACGAAAATTAAGAATGGATTGTATAGATTTTAAAATATGGTCACAATTCGTGGCTTTGGGAGGCAAATGACAACACTTAAACAATATAATGTTTAATTTATTACCCAAAAAAGTCACTGGACACGAGTTAAATTGTAGTACAGTTCGTAATTTTATCGTCACTAAATCTTTCCAGAATATTTCAAACTCTTATTATCGCACTGTTTCTTACTTCGCACTAATTAACGCATAGATCACTTTCGGGTAAATTACGTTCACTATCTGCGCGTAGAAAAACTTATTTCCCAGTAGGGAATTCCTTTATTTATTACCGCTGGTATATCTTATATAAACTGGTCACACTCGCTCGCTCGCTCTGTTGCTAATATCGTGTTGGTTAACCGTCACGAGTGACTGATACCGCATTGTGTGACGTCCTTGTATTCACAGGTAAATTCTTTCGAGATTTTACAAGAGACTTGAGGATTATTCTAGGTAATTCCAAAGTATTTCCTAGTGCGTCCCAGAATATTATGGAATGTTCGAAAGAATTCAATCGTTTTGTTGCCAGTATTCAGTAGCTTCACCGACTCGTTACAATACCATCTGACAAATTAATAAATATAAATACTTACCCATATTTTTGTGTATGTAATATGTACGCCTAAAACATAAGAAAAATCCTTTAATTTAACAGGAGGGATGATTTACATTTCTCATGATATATTTTTGTCTCTTTTATTATCGTAAGGAAAAAATATTTTTTAGCTCTAACAATAATTTATTTCACCGTCAATTTACCTTAAATAATGTTCGTATTCAAGTACACTTTATCTGGAATTAATTTTTAAGCTCCTCACATATAACAGGGACAGACAAAAAATTATATTGTTTTAAGTTAAAAAATAACAAAGATAATATTTTAAAAGAAAAAAATCTTTCATGTTTCAGACACGTGTTTTATACTACATCTGCGAAAAATATTTTTTTTGTCGATGTAATACATAAAAATACTTACCTTTAACAACGTTTTCATATAATATTCTTATTAGAATGGCCCAAAATTGCCTAAAGCTAATTAAACCATTCCGATTGAGCGTCTAAAATAAATAATAGGTTTATAGGTTTTGGTGATGGTTACCATTCTTGGGCAATAGGGTATCTAAAATGGCATAAAAATGTATGTTTAAAAAACAATCATTGTTAAAACTGAATAGAAAATTCTCTCTCTTGAATTATATTTAAGAACACTATTATTGCCGATGTACTTCTCTCCATCTGTCATGTTCTTTGTTCCATGTTATGTTCTTTGTCGCAGTTTCCGGTTGGTGGCCGTTTGCTTTTCTCATACTTCGTTTAATATATTTCTATCTCGACCGTCCTTTTTGTTAACTCCCTTCAATAGAAAATGCACAGCATAGAAAATTTGTGACATATTAATCTTTAACAAAAACGCTCAAAGGGTAATTTAAATTATAGCTACCGTAAAAAACTATTCATACTAATTTTGCTGGATATTTTTCCTTTCCATCAGCTACATTTTTATCCGTTTTAAATACTACCAAGAAGGTTATATACATTTTCGAGGTCCGGATAGGATGTTTTACCATTTTGATTGTGCAGATATGTATATTTGTACATCTGTATATCTTTATATTTTATGTAGACAAAATGAACAATTTAATAATTAGTAGTTCTAAGGCGTTTAATATAGTGGTCATTAAAAATAAAACTTTTTGTCTGCATTTTGATCAAAAATTCTAAAATGTTGTATGGATTTCAATATCGAGATATTTCAAATGGTCACACGGGGGACTTTTCGGTTTCAATTTCACATGGGCATTCAAAATATATTGTAACGTGATAATAGAATTCGGAGAAATTTACGCACGATTGGAATCTCTCGTAATGTTACTATGGAACAAAACTATCGAAACCTTTAGGACCATCCACAACATTCTGGAACGCACTACTACACTCTGGAATTAGATACATCATCCGAGGAACGTCTACAACAATCTGAAGTGAGAGAACAAACTACAAATGTTTAAAATATTGGAGGTCTCCTATAAAAGATATTGTACTTCCCGGTAATGCTAAGCTTGTTTCTTTTGATGTTGTAAATTTGTTCCCCGATGTACCTGTTTTCGAAAGCAAAATAATTGTTTCTGAATTACTTAAAAATTCAAAATTACCTAAAGACCTTTCTAATGATGTTACAAGATTAATTAACTTGCTTTTAAATCAAATTTACTTTCAATGCGATAATATCATATATCAACAAAAAAAAGCACTTCCAATGGGAGCACCTACGAGCCCATTAATCGCTGATATTTTTATGAATAATTTAGAAACAAAGATTTTCAATTCTAAATCCCCCCTTTTAAATAATATTCTATTGTGGAAGAGATATGTAGATGATATTTTTTGTATTTGGACAGGATCTGAACGTCAACTTGACACCTTTCTTAATTTTTTAAATTCCTTTTATCGCCAAATACAATTTACAATTGAGGTTGGAAATAATGCCACATTAAACTTTTTAGATTTAACTTTGTCTATCAATAACAATAAAATTGAATTTAATATATATCGCAAACCTACATATACTGACACAATAATCCACACGTCCAACCACCCGATCTCACATAAACATTCAGCCTTCCATTCCATGATACACCGACTTGTTAATGTTCCATTGTCTGATATTAATTTTCTTACTGAGCTGTCCATAATAAAACAAATTGCCACAAACAATGGTTACTCTCCTAATTTGGTTGATAAAATTCTAAACAAAAATCTTAATAAAATAGCCACAAATAAATTTTTATTCAATAATTATAAAAATAACGATGATATTAAACAATGGCGTAGAATTTTATATATTGACAATTTTTCAATTGAATGCTCGAAAAATCTTCCTCCCTCTATAAAACCAGCTTTCTTTACAACAAATAATATTGGTAACTTTTTGAGAAATGTTAAAGATAAAGATCACGAATTGACTCACTTGGGTGTTTATAAACTAAAATGTAATGACTGTCCCTCTTTTTATATTGGAAAAACGATTTTGATATTAGGATTAAAGAACATATTAGATGAAGAACAATAATGCAAATTTTTCCGAATTTGCCAATCATATTATTGAGAGTAACCATAGTTTTGATAAAAATACAGGGGTTAACATTCTTCACATTAATAGTAAAAGTAGACGCCTTAATAATTTAGAGGCCCTAGAGATTAAGAAAGCTATAAATAATAATGAATCTATTATTAACAACCAAAAAAATTTAACTTCGAGTCCTATTTTGAATATGTTCCCTTTCACCCTATCACCTGTTTCTTTCGCACCCCCCACTATTTACCCCCATTTGGACACTTAACACTGAAGTATGATTGTTTATAATTTTTGTAAAGTTCTATTAGTGTTAAGTATACCCTGACGAAGGAACGTCGTTTCCGAAACCGGTTGGTTTTACCAAATAAATTTTAGTGGTGTAAACATAGTTAACTAGTTTAATTATATTCATAATGAATAACCACAAAGTTATAGCAAAATACAACAGTAAACATTATTGAATTTTTGTGGGTGTATTTTGTGATGATGTACTGGAGAATGAATACATTTATTTTTATTTTCAATAACAGATTATTATTTTTGTTCTTTTACTCTTTTCTAAAATTATTTGAATTTAAAAATATTTTTTTTATATTATTGTTAATATTGTTTTGAATAGAGATACAAACACGGAATGCATGTCACGTCAATATTCTAACTATTTTCAAATTAAGTTAAAAGCTTTTTCTGTGAAAATACGACTAATTTGTCTTGGAGTGGAGCTTGAACCACAGACCACTGGATCACTAAGCGAGCGACTACACCAAAAAGCTACTCAAATTACCTAAAGTTATTTTAACTTCCATTGAATGGTTGCTGGTTATCCTATTTTTCTATAAAAAATTCTTTGAATGTGACGTGTCTTTTAAGGATTTGAAATTTGTTTTTTTTTATTGAGAGCCAACAAAAATTTATATATGCATGTTTCTAAGCCGAAGGCACATTAAATTGGGATGGAAGGCTGAGTTTTAAATAAGTAATATATTTTTTTTATGTATTTCGAACCCAGTAGGTACTCTATTAATATCTCGTAAAAAATAGAGTAATAGTGCATTTGTGTCAACACAATTTGCAGTTTTCATCACAAAACTGCATGTGGAGTCGCGCAACTAATTTTTTGCATAATTTTTGATATAATCACCCCATATTCTTCGAAGTCATCCCTGCGGTTGCGTTTCTTGGGGTTGCTTAGTTACGTTAGTGTGAGTAGAGAGAACACATTAAAATATTAAAGTTTAAACTCAAAATTAAAAATCTATAAGTGCAGCGGTAAACGTATTTTTAATTGCAGCAATGGCTACCGTTGCACAACCAGAGAGAATAGAGCTACGTGACTGCAATCTGCCCTAAGTACACTTGGCAGTGATCTTATCGGTAGAGTATTCCTGTACCAACACCGCCCGGAAGTCGAAGGGAAGATTTCGAATTTGAATTTTAAATTCGGAGCAGAAAGTTCCATAAATGTTTGCTATTCAAACAATCGGACTGCACGTCCAGGCTGAGAAACTTTGAGAAACTTCATTGGGTAACATCAATAGCATGGATACTGTCAATATGGTCTCTGTTTATTGAAGCTTGCCAGAATGCATCAGAAACAATATGTTTTATCCATTATTTATTATATTTTACGACAGCGTCCACATCGTGGTATTTCTTTTTATTCAACATGGTTATTATTTTGAAAAAAAAAACATTTTGCTTTTTTTAACGTCGTTTCGATACTGTTGTATCTTCATCACCTCATCAGGAGGGACACCGCTCTGTACTCACTACTACAATGTAGTACTACACTACACTACATTGCACACTTCGCACACTTTGATGTGTAGTGCACACTACAAACTACAAACACCAAAGTTATTGAAAGTATAAACTTCAAATAGTACACTTAATTTCAAAGCGAACACTAGAAAGTACATACACTTCAAAGTTATCGAAAGTATGAGAAACATACTTTAAATAGTGCATTTTTTACGTGAAATTTTTGGAAAGTTGATGAAGATATATGAAGAAATCTCTGGAAACTGTAACATACCACCCCCTCACCGCCATGACATTTCATGTTTTATCAAAATTTTTTGGAATCGAATGAAGAAAGCTGGCTGGCGACTTTTTTTTTTTAGCTCGCCAAATTTTTATATGGGAAAAAATACTTCACTTCATTTAAAAATTTACTTCACTATTACTTCATTTCATTACGTCACTTCATTATTATTACAATTACTTCACTTCATTTACTTCACTTCAATTACTTCACTTCAAGTGGTTTTTACTACAATTGTAGTGTACACTTTGTAGTCTTCAAACTGGTGAACGTATGTGTGTTGTAGTCTTCATTTTGAAATACAGTTTTTCCCTTCGCTAATACTGATACATAAAAAAAATACGCAAACAAATCAATTGTCGTGCGGGACCATGGCCTCAGTCATTAAGGTAGGGGGTGGAGGTATTATCGAGGGTACCAAAATTTAAGCCCGCATATGCGACTTTAAATTTAAGAGCGGCGCGTATGCCATACTTCACCTACAATAATAAATTCCATCACATTTTTTTGAAAATTTAGACAAACAGTAGGCATTAAATTTCTACATTCATTCCATTTTAACCACCACTAGGGAGATTCAAATTCACCCAACACCACATCTCAAACGGAAAATATATGGTTTATAATCTAATATTTGACGTCCAAAAAGCATAAAATATGGCGGTGAATCTCCGAGATTATGTCAAGAATTCTTCTCTAACAATATCATAGGAGCGTAATCCCTATGATAAAATATAATCATACAGAGGACATTGGCCATAAAAAGGGATGAAAAAAGAGAAGTTAAGATGAAAAAAATGTTCGCGGTTATGATAAGTGGTGAAATGAAACTGTAAAAGAAATGGAATATAAAAACAGTATCTTTTGTATTTTTACGGACAATGCCAAATTTAATTTGACAAAATATGAGTTGTTTATTACTATAGAGATTTTTCATCTAAATTTTCCATCATATATTTGAAATCAATAGTTTCTTGACCATTTCTAATATTTCGTATTTTTACCGTAATCTCAAAATAATCTTTATTTCATTTTTATCTGCCGCCATCTCGGATATCAATATTCTTCGCAGCGTCAAGAAAAAACAGGGCTCTGCAGAAGTTTTGAAAAAATATTTTTCTCCTCCCATAAAAGATAAAAGGTTTTGGTTTTCACCAACTTAAACGAGATGTAATAAGATAATAAAAAATGTATAGAAATGGTGGAAAATAATATATTAACTATGACTTGAATGCCTTTGAAATATACCGAGTTCGGGATAATAATCACCGATTAACTGACTGAGGGTTGAATTTTTTTATTATAACTTTGGCTAGTAGAGTTTCCAACAACGAAGAATTAAAGTCTAGGTAACGACCCTTCCCTGGCTTTTGTGGCATGAAAATTTCAAATATTTAATTTTTTGCAGATTACATGATCGAATATCTCAAATGGAGGACTGGATAAAAATTAAAGTTTTTGCCTGAGGCTACGATTACTGATACTTAACAAAACCTTAAGTTTATTTTGTGGTTGAGACATTCACGTACACACAGAACTTCAAACGCACAAACATCTTTAAAAAATATTATGGAAACTGTTACTTCTATAAAATGTAAACAACCAAATAAAACTTACAGTTTTTGTTAAGTATTAATAAGGGTATACTTGGCTATAATTTTTTTTCTGGTCCCCCTTTCAAGATATTCGACCTTGAAATCAGACAAAAGTTGAATTTTTGAAACTTTTATTCATAAAAGGCAAAAAGTGATCCTAACCCAGAATAAAATTGGTTGGTTCAATACCCATTTATCTTAAAAAGTCATCAAAATTGGTATATTTGACATATTTTAAGATAAAGTAAGTTTCATAGTTTAACTCATAGTACATATAATATTATCCATTATTTCCAATCATCTTCTACAACAAGATTGTATTTTCTAAATGTTAGTGAGAATGGAACTTTTTTTCCTTTATGGGAGGAATGCATTTTTTTTTAACTTTTGCAAAACCCCATTTTTGCCTGTCGCTAAGAAAAGAAAGTCGGCTTAGATCTAAGATAGTTGCAAATACAAATAAAATAAAAAGTGTATTGTACTATGTACAAACTGATGGGGTAACTATGGTAAAACAATAAAAAATATATAATTAAACGAATTAACTTAGTTTATCACCGTTTAATTTTTGGTAAAACCAACCGGTTTCAGAAACAACGTTCCTTCGTCAGGGTATACTTAATATTAATTAAATTTTACAAGTTTATGAACAATCATACCTCAGTGTCAAGTGTCTTTCGCACCCCCCACTATTTACCCCCATTTGGACACACGACACTGAGGTATGATTGTTCATAATTTTGTAAAGTTTAATTAGTATTAAGTATACCCTGATGAAGGAACGTTGTTTCCGAAACCGGTTAGTTTTACAAAAAAATAAGTGGTGATAAACCAAGTTAATTTGTTTAATTATAATTCATAATGAATAACTACAAAGTAATAGCAAAATACAAAAGTATAATAAAAAATATCTTAAATGATCAAACAACCACATGTGGTGATTTCACATAGAATAATATTTAAGTATGGCCGTACAAGTACAAGCAAAGCCAAGGCTTTTTGAAATTTTTTTTGTTTGATTGTTAATTGTGGTATAAAAAAAACAGTAGATACATAAATGCTACCGAGCCTTTTTGACTACGGGTTGGAACATCTTCACATCGCATTTATCACAAGCTGGGTTTAGAAAACATTAAAGGGTGACAAATCTCCAAATCCAGCTGTGTCGTTCATCTGAGACAGTGATAGATGGGGGAAATAAGGGATGACTTTAATTAAACCCTTCAAGGGATGTTTTATTAATACCTCAAACTTTATTACTCATTAACTCACACAAATACTAAATACGCGGAGATAAACTTTGCATATAATTAAATTATATAATTAATTTATTTGAGGCTCCAAAAGACGACATATTTCTGTGGTTGTTGTCTAAATATTTGCTAATAATAAATATCGTACACGTTCTAGTCGCAATTTAGAAACCCCATTCAATTAGCTTCCTACCGATTTCTTTAACCAATACGGTTCGATATTTGTATTTTATTGATTATTCGTAAATGTCAAAAATGCATTT
>JADDOH010006142.1:0-116669 GCA_016648135.1 Agrypnia vestita | reverse complement strand
ACCAATTTCACTATCCCAGCGACTTAACAAGTCGTCAATATTTGATAGTTATATGTTTCTCTTTGCATTATTAATCACTTATTTATATTATTCCATTTTTATTCGGGAAGTAATCGACTGTTTACGAGAATATCAAACGAAGCTTTGACGTCTTCTCGCTAGTCGATTTCCGAACAATGGAAGTATTCTTTGCTAAACTGCAAATAGAGTATATATATTATTAAAGGTTCCAGGTTCCAGCATTTAATTTTTCAGTTTTATTATTCGATATTTGCGTGTTTCTCTTTATTTCATTTATTTATTTCGTATTAAATATTACGGGACTCGTTTCCTTAAATAAATGAAAAATATGTTTAATAATATATATATATATATATATATATGATGATACCTGTCCAAGCCTGTGCCATTTAATTATCGTGTGACCCAGCAATTTGTTTATATTAGTACAATAAAAATCTCAGCTCAGTAAACAAATGTCGGGCCTAAGCCGTAACGTCTGCCGGACCTGTGCCGCATAAAATCAGAGTTTCTTCAGTAAAATCAGATCACTTACAGATTTACTTACTTGTCCACTTTCACTTGGTTCCAGAGCATATGTCCAGGAAGAAATAAACATTAACAATCATTTCGCTATTTTATTCCAACGTCCTACGAACCTTCCCTAAAAATATATTTATTATATGTTAGAAATATCTTCACCTCACCAAATTCTAATTTTTTCAGATTAACAACTCTGACCTCAACAGACCCGTCTTGAATCCTACATCCGACATTGTTGCATTTGACATTGTAAATGGAGAAGATGTCTCTTATGTCATGGAAATTGAAGATGGCTTCCTTAGATACAGACGAATTGTAAATCCAACACAAGAAATGGTGCTAAGAGAACCAAGTAAGTATTAGTTTTAAAGTTGTTCCAGAAGTTTTAATGCATACTGTAATTTAGTTTTTAGTATGCAAATTTAACTATCTTCTACTAAACAAAGTAAGAATAATATTAATTATAATTATGGATAATTTATATAGTGCCACGTTTGCTCTTATAACCTCACATAGTATATTATAATCAGTGGAACCTCATACAGACAAGCTTTTTATACCACAAACGCACTCAAGAAGCTCTACACCAAAAGACTCTTTACAAGGTGCTATTAAATTTGCTTCCAAGTCTTGTTTGCTATTTGCCATTAATACTGCATCATCCATGTACAGTAAGAATACAATCAAATTGCTCACTCTTGCTCCTAAATTCATACTTTCCAGTTCTTTCACATGATTATCCATATACATAAATATGAACAAGTTATTGCCGTTGCAAACTTGCCATTAAAAAATTCACATTACACAATGCGAGTAGAGTAAAACATCGATTTCACACACCATGAACTTCGTGTTTAGTGGACAGATTTTCCAGGTCATATAAAATCATATGTGAAAATAAGCAACCTAGTCATTTTAAAATTATTTTCAACAAAAATGGTTTATAAAACAGTGAACTAACTCATTTACGTATGTATTTGTAAAATTTCCTTTATTATATAACAGAGTTCATTACACACTTCATGAATTGTATTTTGAAAACTGGTAAAATACCAAAAGACCTAAAATGCAGTATTATAAGACCGATACACAAAAATGGAGGGTATCCAAATTTTTCAAACTACAGACCGATATTTATTTTATCGCCATTTGATAAAATCCTAGAAAATTATATCAAAAAACACCTTGAGAATTATTTAAAGAAACACAACCTTATTGATCCACAACAATATCGATACCAAAAGAAAAAAAGAAAATAAATTCTCGAATTTTATAAATTGCGAACTAAACAATAAAAAAAGTACCCCATAAAAACCAAGTTTTTATTATACTCCCTTTCTTTGTAAAATATAACAACAATTAAAGACGAATTAAAACATATAACATAACACTAAACTTACAGTAATTTAATATATTTCTAAAATGTCAGATGTTTTGAGCTTTGATAAGACACTTCATGCTTTGAAGATTAAATTCTAAAAACATTTGTCAGTCAATTTAGATTTTCAACATTCGTAATGAAGTACCTATTATGCATACCGACGGAGTTGTTCAAATTTAGAAAAAATTCCACGACGTTATCAGGCCGCCGTAATCAAACTTTTCAAATGATTTCAATTTGAAAAAACCAATAAAATTTCTAAAAATTCGAAATTATGCTATAATTATTAATTTTTTTTAACGAAAATTTGAAAGATTTTCTTGATCGTCGCCACGAGTCTACTTGCCAAGTTTCAGCTCGATTGGATCACGGGATAAAGGATAAGGATGAAAAATCGATCCAAAGTTTTTGTTGACGGCAAGCAAGCAGACCCCACGAGTTAATATAAAGGGAGTAAAAACAAGTATTAGTTATGTTTATTGACTATTCCAAGGCTTTTGATACTACTGATCATAAATCTTTAATTGCGACACTTGAAGAAATAAGTATATGTTGTTCTTCATTAGAACTTTTCAAAAATTACTTAACAGAGAGAAACTTTTTAGTCAGATCAAATGGGAAACACTGCCCTAGTTATCTCTCACGACAATTTACAAGAAGCTGCTAACTGCATACAACGAGACTTTAATGAACTCTTGAAATGGTCACATGCCATGGGACTGATAATCAACGCTAAAAAAACCAAATGCATGCGTATAAAATCACCACACGCCCTTTTTAATGTCAAACCTAACATAATTGCGCATGACTTCAAATGCATACACAAAGGTATTGAAAATACAGTCGAACTCGGTTATAACGAGCTCGGATATTAGGAGATCCCGGCTATAATGAGAAAAACTGTGAATTCATTTTGATTTGCGCGTATTCCCATACAATCGGTCTCGGCTATAAGGAGCGCGATTCCCGGATTTTCAATTTTAGGAGGAGCCGGAGGAGCAAATTTTAGAAACTCTGCAAACATATTTGCTTGGGTTACAGAAAAATGACAAATACGTACTCATAACAATGAACTTTTTCACTTTACTTTTAAAGCGGCTCGCACTTAATTAGGGTTCATTTTATGATGTACACTAACTTGTGTCCCACGTGTGCAGGCAAGCAATAGTTTACTGAAGGTCGAGAACACTGGTCATATAACTCCGATTATTGGGGGTTTCCAAGATGTTTATGGTGACAGTTTATTTTATGCAGTTTACTGTATTAGCATTTAAAAGCCTAATCAGTTAAACGTGAATTGTTCTATAGGAAACATGTTCACTAACAAACGAAAGTGTCTCTAGGTTCGCGAAAAAGTCAAAATTATCGGCCTCAAGTCTGTAAAAAGTTTTCACAATCGTCTTCTACAGTTTCATCGCTCTGGAAAGATAAGGATGTTTATTTAGCTGCTCTTGAAAATAAAATCACACAATCAAAAAAAAATTGTGAAAAAAGTGAATCCCGGATATAAGGAGTCCCGGCTATAAGGAGCAAATTTAGTTGGTCCCGTCGCGTTCGTTATAACCGAGTTCGACTGTAAATGTTTATGTAGCACTGTGGAGTATGTGAAAACTCACAAATACCTTGATTTAATCATAGATGAACACTTCAAATGCGATCAGCAGATACATAAAATTTGTACGAGCCTTAGGGCAGTGTCTAGCAGATTTTACAAGATGCAATACATCATCCGAAAGCCTGTTTTGAGAGAGATATATTTTTCTTTGGTAGAATTAATATTAAGATATGGTATAAGATCTTGGGGCCTCTCCAGCAATTTAAATATTAAGCCGATACAAAATCTACAAACTGCTATCGTAAAAAGAATAATAAATCCACAGGTTTTTGAACAAAGACAAAATACTAAAGTAGTCTATTCATCCGTAAATATTTTGCCAATTCTTGGACTAGTTCTATTTCTGCTGATAAAATAAAATCAAGAAAATGAAATTTACAAAAAGGTAGTTGATCATGGCAGAAACACAAGATGCGCTACAAATTAACAATACCAAGAATAGCAAACAAATGTGATCTGAGGACACTTGAATATCGAGTTCCAATGTTCTTGAACAAAATACAAAGTACCTTTCCCTCAGGCCTAAAAACTCCAAAATCAGTGTTAGAACTTAAAAAGTGGTTATTAGAAAACGACATAAATTATATATGAACTATATTAATATTGAAATGATGTGAAGTGTTTTATTATTAGGTCCTTACATATGAAATTGACGTTTAGTATGGGAGGAACATAAAGCCGATTTTTTTTTATTATAATATATTTATTTAATCAAAGTATGTACCATTGATATCTATGCACTTTTGCCATCTCATAGGTAGTTCATCGATCCCTTTACTAAAAAAACCATTCGGACGGGAATCAATAAAATCTTTGAAGGCGGTTTGGACTGCCCCATCGGAGTTGAATTTTTTCCTTTGCAAGAAGTTATCCAAATTTCGAAAAAAATGGTAATCTGTTGGGGCAAGGTCCGGAGAGTACGATTGAAGCTCCTCTAATTTGGTAGCCGTCTGTTGTGCAGTGTGTGGTCTAGCGTTATCATGAAGCAGCAGTGGCCTAGAGCGATTAACCAGCCTCGGTTGTTTAGCAGCTAGCTTTTCCATCATGGTTTGCAGTTGCTGACAATAGACATCTGCCGTAATCATCTGGCCAGATTTAAGAAAGCTGTAGTGAACGACACCAGCACTAGTCCACCAAATTGCTTCAAGTGGATTAAAACAGTTTTATCACTAACACCGCAGTCTGCAGCTAACTCGGATGTGGTTTGCGATGGATCCGCTTCCACAATAGCCTTCAATTCTTCATTATCAACTTTGGTCTCCGGCCTTCCACGGGGCTTGTTCTGCAGGTCGAAATTTCCAGAACGAAAACGTTGGAACCAAAAACGCACTGTGTTTTCTTTTGCGGCACCGTCGCCATACACATCATTAATCCTTCGAGCCGTTTCTGCAGCACTGGTGCCACGGTGGAACTCGTCCTCGTGAATAACGCGATATTTCAAGTTTTTCATTTTGTAAACTGAGTGACGCAAAGAAAAAAACAATTGAGGAAAAAACAAATGAATTATAATTTTCAAAACACAAATACATGAGTAAATAGCTGTATAAATTTGGATTTGGAATTCCTAACCAAAGAGAAGATATTTGAGATCAAATTTGCCAGTACGGCAAAACGCCAATTTCATATGTAAGGACCTAATATAATAATGACAATGAATAATTAGTGATGTATATATTTATATATATGTCTCTTTCTCTTTCCTTAATTTTTGCTATATATATTTTTAATTTGCTCTTTTCTTTATTTATTTCTCTTTTCTTAATTTGCTTAAAATTTTTAATTTGTACTGAAAATTTATTTTATGTTGTTTTTTGTACTTAATTGTTTTCGTTTTTTATCTCTTATGTTTAAAAAGTGAATAATATTTTGTAATAGTGTAACTTTCAATTGTAAAAATGAACCTACAGACAAACGTCTTTTTAGACGTTTTGTGGGACTAGATATTATAAAATGTAATGAAAATAAATAGAAAAATAAAAATAAATTAATAAAAAACTTACGACTTTAATGAACACGCCCTTGTCCAACTTAAATATGGAGTATTTACTGTATGTAAACTTCATTTTTTGGAAAAAAATTTCCAACTCTTAAAAAGGCGGTAACTTTGAGAATGCTTATTACAATTCTCTGGATTCGGAGTAGTAGGTACCTCATATACATATTAAGAGAGCTTTCAATTTTAATTTGTAATATTGTTTTCAATTAATTGATCTCTGGAGTGACCTTCTAGACCAGCTGTACTCAACCTTTTTTTTCTTCAGGCCACATACATATGATATGACGAAAAACAAATTGTATTGGTTGAAACTCATTTGATTCGAGATTAGGGCACCGCCTCTTAAACCATAGAAATCGCCGGTTTTAAAATGATAGGAGTTTGTCTTTTTGTTTGCGGATATTTCAAGATATTCAAAATTTAAAATGTCTGATTTTTTAAATCACCTTCTTGATAATAAATGTGTTTCGGGCCGCATATAGAAGCTTGGCGGGCGACAAGTTGAGTATGGCTGTTCTAGACCATGAAGCTTGTGATATGTTCATCAGGGCTGCTTCTGTCAATAGGCAAGACTAGGCGGCTGCCTAGGGAGGAAAAATTTAAGGGGACGGCAAAAGGACAGAAATTTTTGAAAATCAAACAGCGGAAAAAATAACAAATGAGGAGAAAAAATAAAATAGAAGAAAGATTAAAACGTGAAATTGTTTTCAAAAGAATACAGAATAAGAAGTAA
Source organism: Agrypnia vestita (assembly GCA_016648135.1). Lineage (NCBI taxonomy): Eukaryota > Metazoa > Arthropoda > Insecta > Trichoptera > Phryganeidae > Agrypnia > Agrypnia vestita. The sequence continues at coordinate 110,401 of JADDOH010006142.1, read as the reverse complement.
TTGAATATAAAGAAATACGAAACCTATCCGTGTGCTGAATTATTTGTGCCAAAACTAGTTAGAAAATGGTTTTCCTCATTTGTTCATAGCACTTTGTATCCTTTTGACTTTACGATATCAGTAGCAAGTAGTGATGTAAATAGTGATGGAAGTAGTGATGTTCGCGAATGCGAATGCAAATGCGAATATCTGCTACTGACATTTTTCGAATGCAAATACGAATGTTGAGTTTTTTTAATTTGGCGCCAATTACGTATGGTTTAGCGGCTCAGTTTCGCGTTCCATTTGCATCTTGTTCCGAGAATTTCCGAGTTGATAGAAGCATAATTTTGTTTTTGTTTATTTAAAGTGTTTTCTTATAAAACGTAAATAATTTATAGTTTGTAATTGAAGAACATAGTTTTTGTTTGATTTTTGTTTTTAGTTTCGTTCAAGAAATGATTACCTAACATTAAAAACTTATGTAAAGACTGATAAAAGTTTCAGAGAAGAATTTGTTTTTGTTTGTTTACATTGCATTGCATATATTTTTTGTTTTCTAAGTTGTAATGAGAAGTTAATTGTTATTTAGTAGTTATCTGGAGTCTTAAGCTTTACCCAAGGTAGATGGTAAATAAATAATACCAAATATATATACTAAATAATATATACATTTTAAACATTTTTCTTTCTTGACTTAACTAAATCTTAAAGAAACTATCTTCCTATAAAACTTTGGCCTTTTTATTGATTACTAGGTACTTTAAATATTTATCTTTGTTTCATTGTTAATAAGTTTTTAAAAATACAAGAACACCATCTGATAATCGGATTCTTATTTTTGTTTCAAAGTTGCCAGATAGCGAGAAAACCCATTATTTTTCAGTTGATATTGGCTTTACAATCATTAAAGATTTATATGTATAAATTGTCAAGGTTCGGCTTTCTTTTACCAGTTGACTCTAAGAGCTGAAATTATTTTTTTATTAAGCTTCTTGTTATGTGAGCTTTGAAGTTACTAACTGTGACAGCGGTTTCGATAGCCCTTTTCAATTGGTAATCAAAAGTTGTGGTATTGGAGGTATTAGGGTAGTGTTGATTACGATAACTACCGTCAGATATCGGTTTCATGAATTTAAGCGTGAATGAATATCTGTCCTTGAGGAAGAGTGCCCAGGCCGTCCGATTGAGGTGACTACACAGGATATGGTCAGCAAAATCAATTATATTGTGATAGCAGACCGCCGGATGAAGATCAAAGAGAACTCTAACATTGTAAATATATAAATTGAAATTTGGCCACGACGAAGCTATCGCACAAGCTCACTCATTACACAACAAGTTTCTGCCTCATCCACCCCGTACTCCAGATTAGGCACCATGCGACGTCTTTTTGTTTCTAATATGAAAAAATGACTTGGCGAAAAGCAGTTCACAGCAAACGAGGAAGTCATTTTGAGTTCGATAAATCATATTTTTTTGGATGGCTTACCTATCGCTTAAAAAAAGTTGGAATACAGTTGGACTGGCAAAGTAGAAAGTGGCATTTTTTCAATTTCATCTAGTGCGACAAAACTCCTAGAAACGCTTGATGTATCATAGCTGAGATAAAACTATTGTCTGGTACTATTTAAATAAAACTATGTCCCGTCAATTGCGGAAAATCAGTTTACCAATCATCGATACAATCAGTTTTTGTGTGACCGGATAAAATACCATCACTCCTATACGTCTTTGTTATATAAAATTGTTAAAATGTTTTGGAATAGGGTATCGGGACTCATGTTCCTGGTAATGTTGCTGGTAATAAAATAGAAGGTAATTAAACGCTGGATATTATTATTTTTCATACTAATGTGTAATTTTCCACAGATAAAATATAATTAAGAATGATTATTTGATAATGGTGCCACTTTTAAAAAAATGTGCATTTGACTAGTCTGTCACTGAGCCACTCAATTTTGCAGTGCACAGATGTTTGAAGGCAACAGTGAGATCAACACTTATTCTGTTAATAACCTCAAAAAATAATGAAGTGGTCAAATTTATAATTGGCATTAAATGAAATTTTTGGAAAATCTTAAATCAAATCACAGTAACAGTTTATAACAACCCGTCTCAACTTTTGTAACTCTTTTAAATCGCCAACCTTTTTACTCCCCTTCTTTTAACTCGTAGCGTCTGGTTGGTTGCTTGTCTGACGAAAAAACTTTGGATCGATTTTTAACCATTTTCCCGTAATCCAATCGAGCTGAAACTTTGCAAGTAGGCTCGTGGCGATGATCAAAAAGATCTTTCAAATTTTCGTTAAAAAAATTAATAATTTTAGTATAATTTTGGATTTTTAGAAATTTTTAATGCTTTTTTCATACAACTGAGTAAGTTGTATGAAGAGACTGCGACGAATCTGGTAGACACTAAACGTGATTATAGTATAATTTTGGATTTTTGGAATTTTTTTATTACTCCCTTTCGTAGCGTCGCCCGACCGAAGCCCAACGCGTAGGTTAAGCGCCAAATCAGTTTTCACTAGTAAATGAGAAAGGGGGTACAATAAAAACTTGGTTTTTATGGGTTAATTTTTTTGTAACTCTTTTAAATCATTCAAGTGTTTCTCGCTAATATTTATATTTAAAAATATCTAGAACTTTGAAGTAATTAATCCATCATCTACAGAAATCCAATAATACAATACTAAATATTTTACAAGTCATTTATTTATTTGTCCTGAACTTAAATTTATACATGTAAGGAAATAAGTGGCTCATCTCAATAGAATGAACCTGTGCCGAGAATAATTTTAAACATAATTTATTTAAACACGATCGACGATCTTACGAATCTTATTTTACTTCGATGACTGGCACAATCGTGAAATGAACTTCAAAAAATGTGCGCTATATATATTTGAAGTCAAATTGTGCGCGTGCGCGGGTCCTCTTCCCCTGCGTTCATATTTTATGATTATTATTACCGTTGTTAACCTATAGGAAGGCACGTGACCTATCCAACTATCGTACCTACTATACTCTCAAGTTATTTGTGAATTAAAATCGCAATATATCTCCAATACGATGAGGATCTATATATGTGAGAATCAGAATGACAAAAACTTTACTGCTTTAAACAAAAATGTAAAAGCCGCACAAACGTATTTCATTATCTCGTAATTTTACAAACTATTTTTGAAAAATATATGATTATTTTCTATAAGTACTGTATAATAGAAAGCTAATTCAAAAAACCAAAATTGTTATCTGCGTACGTAGCCAAAGTACCTACCTAACCGATACACGAATAGTTATGGCGTCGTTCTGATATCCGTGCAATTTTACGGACCCCATACCATTATCAATCAAATGCAATGAATGCATGTTAAGCGATGTTGATTATTTCATTAAGTATTATGCTCCTATGTGCATCATATATGATCGGGACCGTACTATCATTGCTGTGTTTAATCTGTGCAACATTACGGACCCCATATTATTATTAATCAAATGAAACGATTTCAAGAAGCGTTTACTGACACTTTATTTAAGTATTATGTTCCTATGTTCACGATGCACGATTACCATCGCTGAGCTATTTCGGTCGACATGTAAAAATTTGCGACGCAATGCTGCATTGTGCACCTACCTTCAGAATGAATTTTCAACCTGGTAATATTAGATGTTTCAAGCGAATTTAATTTGAATTCTCAATATATAAAAAAATTCTTTCTAAATCAGAGAGGATGTAAAAAATAATGTTCGTTTTATTCATTTTTACATTTCTTATTTCCAACTCGACGACGCTCTTGAGATTCGATAAAAAATACATAATGCACAAATAGTATACTACGGCGTACCTACTTATGTAATACAATATATATATCTCCTTACCCTTGCTGTACCCCCTCCATAATGACAATCAAGCGCATGCAGCCAAGCATGCGCAGAACACACAATCAGTGGAAATATTTCGATGGCAGGGCCGTCTCTAGTTTTTAGTATTTGATTTCACTAACGAAAGTATTATTTAGTGAATATCTGATACTTTATGAAAGATGGTTTGACTATAAGAAATCATTTAAAAATAGTTTCAATATAGGGCACAACGAAAGCAAGACTTTCACCTTTTCAAAAAAAGAGTTTTTAAGATATGATTGTCATATTTTTGTACGTCTTGTATTTACTAGTTTAAAAGTGATGTATTTGCATTCGATACATTTTTTAAAAATTGCTTGCAGGAATACCCATTCCAAAATGTGATTTTTTTGTTGTAAGTAATATGAAAAAATAATAATATTTTGTCATATGAAATGAAAAAGTATTACATTTACATTTAAATCTAAATCCATTCTAAAATGTGATTGTTTTGTTATAAGAAACATGAAAAAAAAAGTTTTGTCATATTGACACGCAAATGTATCAGTTTTAATGGTTACAGTACTATTTGAATTACGAGAAAAAAATCTTAACCGGCATTACCTCAGAATTTGAATTCACACTATCTTGAAAAAGTTATAGTATTGCAATCGGGGTACAATACGTTTCATTAATAAAAAACGGAAAATGTTTAACTAAAATTAAAAAATAATCTCTACTCACCAATAACAAGATAACTAAAAAAAACTAAAGACTTTACATCCATTTTTAAGAAATATTAAATATGGAAAAAATATAGCCTCTATGGGTATAATCTGTTATTTTACAAAATAAAATAAAATGAAAATATATTCTTGGAAGGAGAACTAACTCGCACATATAATAAATTTAACTAATTAACTTAAAGGATGGAGCACAATACTCATAACTCTCGCCTCGTCCTGACACATAACTATCCTCTCATCTACATTCATACATACATATTCGCATGCAAGCTCGCCGATTGTTCTATAATTTGTGGTAAATTTAAATATGTTTGGATTCATAAATTGACCAAACTGCAAATAAGTTCACTCGTGCAGGTTAATAGGAACTTAAGTTTTGAAAAAAAGTTACGATTGGTGACTGACTTAATACTTCAAATTTATATTCCACCACTTTTGTCTCTCTCCGGTGTATGTGGTAGAAAACTAGGTCTGAATTTCACATTTCGTGAATTTTGTATGACCTATAATCAAAATGTTAATTATGGTCACTGTATAATTAATAGATAAAGTAAATAATGCAATGTTGATAAAACCAAATATCTTGATTATACTCGTAATAGCCGAAGCAAAAAATATTCCAATCTTTCAGTATCAATCTGTGATTACCTGCAAAATTTTGTTTCGGTAGATCTTACATACCTGGTTCGAAGTATATTTCTAATTCACCACTTACATTTTTTGAATTACTCGGTAATCATTCGCCTACCATTTACTTTACAGAATTCTTGATTCATTCATTTATTTTAAATACAGCCACACAAATTTGGTACTCAGGTATTCATTTTATAATTAATGTTAATAATTGGAAAAAAAAGATCCCTTAAAAAGAACTTAAATTATTAAATAAAGCATCACATAAATTGGACGTAATTCTGGTAAAACAGTCCAACCCAAAACACATAGAATTGAGAAAATGGCTTCTAAAAATTTTATTCTACAAAAACCTAATACGTCAATGATTAATTCATTATTGAATTTTTTTGCATAGAGCTCGTCGTAGATGTTTTTTTTATTATTTTTTAATGTAATTATAACAAAATGCTTGTATTTACGAATACATGGAGCATTTTGTAGGTTGTTTATTTGAAGCTGCAGAAAACAGTCAAAACACGTTTTTTGAGTAAATTTAAAATTTTATCGTGATGTGGGTTAGAAAAATATTGAATTAACATAAAACTATAGCACTTAGAGCTTGGACGTTATCAGCTCATAAATATTGAGCTGTCTAAACCTCAGTTTTAGCATTCTGCGGGATGGTTACTTTTAGCTGTCTAGTTATAAATAGCGCTCCAAAACACTCGTTTTCATTGAGAAAAATCTGAGACGGCCCTGTGCACAACGCGTCGTGTGCTAGAGCTAAACGTTTGAATTCGTGCGAGGCACATAATACGAAGGAATGTGTGTTCGTAAGAAGGATTGGATATCGATTACTGCGACGCCAGGGGTTGTTTCGCCGTCGTGCCCCGCCTGTCGGCCGGACATCCGCGAGCTCGCCCGCCTCGGCCGGCGGAGTTCGGTTGAGCCCGCAGTTGAGGCGGGTGAGTTCAGTTTGAGTTTATCAGTTTTCGCTCGGCGTTGCGCGCGTTGTGTGGACGGCGCGCCATGACTCTCGCGTAAATGAAACGAATCTCGCCGCTCGTGATAGGTTTATATAATGTTTACTAAAGTTTTCGCCTGAGTCAAGGAAGAAAGAGGTCCTAGTGATGGCGGAAACGGCTCCCCTGTCCGCTATAAGTGAGTGCAATGTGTAACGCGGTGTACGAAGTTGCATTCTTGCGCTTTACATGTATAAAATAAAACAAGTTAACGTACATATTGATTTTGCGAATGATTCTGATTACGGCTATTTTGCAGGCCTGCTGGAATTGGCCCACCACGAGTACCAGAACGGCGACTACGAGTCGGCGGAGCTCCACTGCATGCAGTTGTGGCGCCAAGAAGCCACCAACACCGGGGTCCTGCTGCTGCTGTCTTCCATACACTTCCAGTGCCGACGTTTGGACAGATCCGCTCACTTCTCGACGCTGGCCATAAAGCAAAACCCACTGTTGGCAGAAGCGTACAGGTAACTTATTTACATACTGACGTACACGCTTCGGACGATGACACGGACCAATGTCTCCAATTTTTGCTCCACATTTACGCCTACTCGTCTCATAGAGGAACATTCTGTCTGATGAAGATTATTTCTCGTGTTGTATCACTCAGTTTTACTGACATTTCAAATGCATAATAAAAATCGCCGGCAAAATGGCGTCGCCTGCTGACCTTGCGAACATATGTATTTAACAGATACACAGGGCTACTACACCCAACCTTGCCTAGGAATAATTCCATTCTTCGGTCAGGCAAAAACGTGTAGGGTCCGAGACGACAGTTTGACATTAGCGAGTATGAGAGACAAAGGAATATTTATTATTGTTTATACGGACCTTTTCATTCAGCAGTCTGATTTTCTAGTAACACGATCATAAACAAATACTAGTGACGTTCTGTTGATTATTCTTCATCTAATGAATTAACTTTTTGACAACATTAAATATATCATACAAGTAAGAATTCTGCATATAGGTAGGTACATATTTGCATGTAGGTAGGTACATACATACTTGTAATTTATCAATTGAGTTTATCAACAACTTAAATAGCGCTACGTCAACCACTCGAATTAATGTTATTGTATTGTGGAGACATTTTTAAATAACTTATGATGAATGGAATAACACGATGAGAAATTCGTTTTCTACGATTATCTTAAGGGGAAGGGGTTGTGAAATAAAGCGCATATGTACAAGTCTGAATATTTGTAATATTTAATTAACATGTGACGAAATAAACCATCAATAGTAGTAGGGCTTCTTGTCGCAATGGTACGGTCGCATCAGTTGACTTTTGCAAGTGCAGTCCACAAGGTCATCCGGCGAAACTGACGTTGTGAGGGAAATGTCGTTGAATTTGTCGCGTCGCTTCGAGCCAAATGGCACAGGCTTGTTAGGCGATAATTTGTTCGAAGCTGTGTTTTGTTTTCGGTGACAGCGCTGTTTGCGTGCACTGCAGGGCAAAAGTTTAATACCACTCCGATTTTAGATCCAATGCAAGGTGTCACGTGCATTAAGTTTTGAATAGAAAATATTGTGCATTTTTTTTCAATATTTATTTTTTATATACTTATCTTAATTATTTAGTTTCACACATAATGTTCTGTGGGCTAATAAATGATTTCACTTAGACATATTGCAATCCATCTAATCATTTAAATGTTTTTATAGTAAAATTTTTGCACTCCAGTTTAAACCTCCTTATATTCTCCATGTTTTGAATTTCCTTTGGCAGGCTATCGAAGATTTTTATACCTTTATATATCATACAATTTTGTGAGGTGTTTTTCTTTTTCTTTGGTAGTCTTAAGTTGTCGCTTCCTGTTGTATTGTAGGAATGAAAATTCTTATTCAGCTTCATCCTGTCGTCAAAGTATTTGGGTACTAATCCATGTTTAATTTTACATATTTGCACCATTACATTATATATAATTCTTTGGTTTACGGTTTCCAGTCCTAGAGCATTCAAAATTATTGTTGTTTTAGTTCTTCTATTACACTTCGGTGTTATGTGCATCGCTCTGTTTTGTACTATTTGTAGTTTTTGTAAAGGAATATTGAATTATAATAAACCATTCAAATTACGGGCTAAGCCGGGTAATAAAACTCGGTAAAAAAACATAAATTATATTTAAAATTGTCCTTAGAAAAGCACTAGTCGTTATTACTTTTATTTATAAATCATGATTAAAATTCTATTGATTTAGATATTACTTAGGTAAAATGAGCAAAACTTAGGTTTTGAACAAACTCATACAACTTAAAGTAAAGCAAAAATAAATTTGATCACTTGCTTTTATACGCTTTCTTTGCATATATTTGTAATAATTGTAATATTGTTTACAATAAAATAATTGTAACCAATAATGTGTGAGTGTCGTGATTATTGATCGAAATACTGACCAAATCATGCCGAAAATGATTTAGTAATGTATAGTCATTTACTTGATCTAAACGTTGAAAGTTTCAGAGCTCTAGCTCGATTTCAGAGCTCTAATCGAAAAAGCTCTAAGCGCGTAACAATAAGTATTTTCTTTAAATTAATCACTTCATAGTAATTAAATAAAGTTTATTTGAGGTTTACTTGTTTAATTGAGACAATGTTTTGAGGCAGACAATGTTTAATTGAGGCCCACCTTCCTAGACTACCGTCGAATTGAAAAAGAAAAAAAAAAAAATTTACAATGAAGATTTATGTTTCAAATAAAACGTACATAAAGAAGACAACTGGTCTTCCATCTTTCAACTCTATAAAATTAAAAAAATATATATATTCTTATTAAAAAGTGAATTTAAGTATGTATGACTATAACAATATTTACCCAAGGTATCCCCGGTCCTAGGTTCGAAGAAAGTCGAAAATGAAAAAGAACATTCACGGGCACTTTCTTTTTATACTAAGTTAAAAGTTCAATTTCTCGAAATTGTGCAAAAACAAAGCAGACAAAAAAGTAAATGTATTAATGGACGTGGCATATAAAAGTATGTTGTAAAAATTAAGTAAAGGGAGGGCAGCATTGCATTGAAAGATACAGGGGCCATAAAACAATACAATTTCAACAACAACTCTAAATCTACGCTGCCAATTATGTTACCAAACTGCGTTCACCAAAATTACCAAGACCCGATGGTTGAGCGAGTTATTTTTTCTGATTTAACCATATTTTGTAATGCATTTGTATCATAAAGAAATAATACAGAATCGACATAAAATAGTATTAGCGCGGCATCCTACAGTTTCTTTACCTGGGTACGTCACTGAATATGAAAGTAGTATTTTTTCGAATTTAAGGCCAAGTTTCCACCAAATTTAATTTATTTACTTACCATCATGCCGTTTCTCCGAGGGGGTAGGCAGAGAGGATGGAGCGCCACATTCTTCCGTCCTGACCTTATCCAAATTCATAAATCTTCGCATGCAAGCTCGAAGATTGTTGAGGCTCCTAACATGACCACGAAACTCGAGTAAACTGCTAAACTACTAAAAACTAATAAATACAAGTGGAGTTATAACTAATAACAGTGTTCATTTTTCAAAATTATCGTTAACGAAGATCATAATGAAACTCTACAAAGTTGACGCCGATTCTACAGATTCTCTAAGATTATACATTTTTGTATAATTTTCTGAATTTTAAAATGTATTTATTTTAATTTGTGATGTAATTGATTTCTTGTATATTTTTCTTAATAGTGCTTAAACTGTAAGGATGTCTGTTTGTTTTCTACTATTTTTTTTAATGGTGCTGAATGCACGGTATTGTTGCGCGGTATGATCGATATTCCTGAAATTAAGCGGATCGTTGGTTTATATTTTTTATAATTTTTATTTATTTAAAATATAGTAGAAACCTAAAAAGTTTATGAAAAATATTTTTACATTATTCAATATAGGAATATAATAATAATATAGTTTAGATACAAAGTCATTTTTTTATAGTTGGCCGAGTTTTAGCATTTCTGTCACATCTGTTTTGAATTTGTCAGTGGTCAGTTGTTTGGTTTGTTGTGGCAGGTCGTTTTATAGTTTTAATCCGTTGCAAATTAGTCGGGATTGTCCTGTTTTTGTTTTGGCGTGTGTTATGTGATAGTTTTGAACCATTCTAGTGTTGTGTTGGTGTTTTTAGTGTATTTTGTGTAATTTTTGTGCCTTTGTCTTGTATTTCGCCAATTGCTAGTCTGTGAATGATTTTTAAGTGTTTCGATTTTTGTAATGCTTTCGATGTTTAATTGTTGTGTTATACGGTATACAGTTTCAGTTGGTGTCCGGTATTTCAGATCATAGACCATTTTTAGTATTTTGTTTTGCTGTCGTTGGAGTCTGTTTAGGTTAGTTTTGTTTCCGGTGCCCCAGAAGGGTATCAAATATCCTATTCTACTCTTGAAGTATGCCTGGTACATCAGAATTTTTACGGTCTTCGGTGTGATTTCGTGTATTTTGTGGAATAGGCTGGTCAGTTTAGTCAGTGAGTCAATTACTTTCTCTTATTATAATTATAATATATATAATTATAATTACCCGTCTCCCGTTATACCTTAGAAATCGTCGGCATAGATTGTTTCATATTCCAACATACAGGACCAACCTGGCGATGGTTATGCCTGTTGGAAGAGCTACCGCCATGCTGAACAATATCACTTTGGGTATTGATATATTCCATGTGAAAGGGTTTTCCGAAGCAGGATTCTCCTACACCTTTGACCTGATTTTATATTTTATTTTTAATTAATTAATTATTGTTATTTTAATATGTATACTTTCATAATATGTGTACCTTAAACATTTAGTTTGTTATTTCTTCTTTTTCTTCATCAGCCTTCGTCTCTCCACTGCTGGATACAGGCCTCTTCCTTTTCCTTCCATCCTTCCTTGTTATTTGCTAATTGTAGCCATTTCTTTCCCCCCACAGCGGCTATATTATCGGCCCATCTCTTTTTAGGTCTTCCGATGCCTCATTTATTCTTCCAAGCTCTCCATTTCAGAACTCTGGGAGGCCATCTTATAATCCTGCCCATTGCCATCTTAGCTTCGCTACACGGTCCATGATATCCACTAATCTAGTTCTGCGCCTAATTTCGTCATTTCTAATTCTATCTCTTAGGCTTATTCTAAGCATGGATCGTTGCGTGCATTTGAACTTTTCTTTGTAAGGGCCATAGTCTCCAATCCATACGTCATCACTGGCAGTATGCATATTATAAATAAATTAAATTGAATAAATGTTTTTGCGAAAAATGAACGTGAGCCGAAACTTTTAGACTGCAGTGCGCGCGGCATTATATTTACGGCAACGCAGCCGCTGCGCTCTACGGCGTGTGCAATACCTTCCTCGTCGCCTCCCTATTCGCGGGCCGCACGTACCTGCCCAGGTAGCGGCATCCCCCCGTCTGGCGCTCTTTCCGCCCTATCTGCTGGGGCCGCCGCCGGCAGTGATATTTTAAAGAGCTTTTAATTTTAAAGTGCCACTATGTATTAACGTTTAGGTTTTATTTTTTATTTAACACTAGGTTTACGGGCATTTTTTATATACCTATCTCTACGGCACCCGTCAAATTGACGGATGCACATAAGTACTTCGTTTTTTCGTATTAAATGTTTTATTCAACTGTTTAACTTAAGTCCTCAATTGTTCAATTGAAATGGTTCGATTCTTTTTAGAACACGGCGCGCTTCTATTTCTGTGCAGTCTTTGATATGTTCTAACGTGCGCGTATCAATTATTAGTTCGAAGGCAGTTCGCACATGACCTGACATCACATTTCTTTTGGAATATCCACTAGGTCCTGCGACACCTTTGAATATTATGTGAATGGGCAGTCTATCGCTGAATCCACGTGCTTCACAGCCAATCCATTGTGTTCCATCGACAGCAAATAGTTCTGTTCCATTGCTTTTGGAGGTGGATGACTTTTTCTCGGAGTCGGTGCTTGAGGAAATGCGCGTTATTTTTCTACCACGACCTGAAATGTTTTCTTCTTCTTCTGATGACAGCTCTGTTATTTCCCTGTCGACGGATTCGGAAGTCTCGGATTCATGTTCACTTTCACTTTCAAATGCTTTTTCTTCAGAGCTAGTACCGAAATGATCTTCATTGATGTTAGTTTTGTTTCTTGATTTACTCATGGTTGCTAAAAATGGGTGAAGATAAAATAAATATATTTGCAAAATAATTAGTAATTATTAGAAAATAATATTATTGAAAAAAATTCTTACAGTAATCTTAGATTTTTTCTTTTCAAATATTTATACGTATCGCTAAAATTTTAAAATTTGATACACCTCTTCGCACACAGGCTACAATTTTATTCTAAAACTGAAGATTGTCATATGGACAACTTTGCCAGAAATTAACCCTCGAAGAGATCTTTTTTTATTGCTCCATAAATCTAAAGCCATGTATTCACTATGGGACAAATTGTCCCTCAACAGCACGCGCGGCATAGAGTCTACGTGACGTTGTAACGTCGTGCACTGTTCCGCGACGGCGCGCACAACATAGCGCGGCATTTCTACGTGCCGTGGCAACGTTGCCATGCGCACGGTACCCGAGCGAGCTCACTGCAACATTCCGCGGAGCGTCAGTACCACGTGGTATGTTTACAAGCGAATAAGCATGCGCTCTATCTGTCAAGATGACAGTGCGGGGAAATGAAATTGTTCTTGAACTCATCGAGCTGTATCGATCGAACATCGCATAGAATGTCCGTCCTTCTTTCTCTTTGCAGTAAATAATTTCGCATTCTCCTCTTACGTTTCGATAAACTCATTAACATAAACAGATACGCAGTTTCATCATAACCTCATAGGGCGACATTTCCGCGACGTGTGGAAAACAATAATTATTTGCAAAAAGGACGTTGTTTTTAATAATATTCAATTTACTACAGTAAAATCTTGTTAATTTGAAATTGCGACCCAAAAAAACATTTCGAATTGCGCGGAACCCCGTTTTCGCCAAATGAGATACCGCAGCTGTCATCCATAACCTCATCGGGTGACGTTTCCACGACAAGATATGCGAGTCCCGGGGTGTACACGTCAAATGACCGCGTCATTGTCCCCGAAACATGAGCGTAGATGTTGATGCGACATGCCGAGCGGAATGTTTCGCGATTTGTCCCCTAGTGAATACATGGCTTAATGCTCCAAATGCGTTACGCAGCGCATTGGTACTTGTTATTTGTTTGAAACAAAATTTTCTAAACATCGATGACATTCTTTCTTCATTGCTTCACACAAATTGTAGAAATATGATTATGTTTCAAAAGTAATAATTTCACAAATGAGATGAATTCAAAAGGAATATTCTTTAAACTACCAAATCCGTCAATTTAACGGGTGTCCGTAGAGATAGGTATAAAGCAACAAGATTTTCAAAAATAAGAGGTTTCCGAATAAAAAAAAATACTAAATATATTTGCACTGATTCATTATAAAAAGTCATTAAAAAAATCAGAAAAATTTCTACCTGTTTAGTAAAATTTACAAAGCAAATCGAAAATTCGTCAATTTGACGGGTGCCGTAAACCTAGTGTTAAATCCGACTTCCCGATGAATCCGATCGACGTCAAATCCATCAATTTTTTTTTTTTAAATAGCTGTGCCCGCACGGCTTCGCACGCGTAGATTTTTAGTCATGTTTTATCAATTTTTCATATTGCTTGCCCAACGTAAATTGGCGTGCGGCGATTTGGAACTAAAACCCGCCCTGCCCGCACCCGGCGGTAACCCCTCGCCCTGTCATTCAGTTCAATTTTGTATTTGCTCGGGAGCTGTGACATCTTGATTACCAATATACACTGAATTGTTATGTCCAAAACATCCTAAACAAAAAACAATTGCCAATGAAGTCCAAAACATCCTAAACAAAGAATAATTGCCAATGAAGTACTAAAGTTTTGCGAAGCTGAAAAAGCATATAATGGACCGATATTACCGTCTGACAGTTTGACAGATAGAACTGCCTGACCAAATTTCTGTTAAAGGCTACTACACCGGTCACCGGACATTCTGTACATTATGTATTGTGTAATAAATTTACACCCTGGCGACTTCTGTTACGCGACAGGGACGCCCTCCCTCACACGCCAATTTATAGTGGTCGCATTCTAGATATGTGTATGTCGTCGCGGAATTTTTTATACAAATTTTTGAGTTCTACTTCTCTATAGAAAGTATATCTCTTACCATTAAGGCAGCGTTCGTAAAAAACGCATCGCTCGACCATTTTTTCGTCGACATTAGTTGTAAAATAGGTCACTCCTGGGGATAAAATCCAGTATTGTGTTCTTGAAAAAATTTGGACATACTTAGTAGGTGCTTATTTTCTAAATTAATAATTATGTTTAACCACACAAAGTTCGTTAAATTAATAATAAGATCATTAAATTAGGTGAAAAACATTAACCTTGTTACCTCTATGTGAGTTAATAAAATATATTTATATTTTTCACCACTTAAGTTTCGAGCGAAATAGAATCTCCCATAGACAGGTGAAGTATCAAATTGATATAGAATTTTTAGATTAATATTAAATACCTTCATTCATTCTTCTTTCAATATTCTCTTTACCTTTACACCAGTAACTTCGGCTTATTTTGTCATTACCCAACCAATATTTATATTTGAACCGAATCAATGCAAAAATTATACATTTAACACTCCGTTACACGCGCTGCAAATAATTACATATTTACACGCGCGGGGCACCCCTGAGCCTTAAAGTAATTGATGGATTATTTGTTATGTAAGTAGAAATAAAAAATAAACTTATTTTATACATAATCAGTCTTTATTGACACTTATAATGAAAACAAAAAATATATCTTTTCTCTACAAAAACAAGAACAAAAAATTTTTTTCCTTAACTTTAGAAAATTATGAAAAAATTAACACGGAAATTATAAATTTGAGATTTTAGTCTTCATTAGTTGACTTAGTGAGATCATTTTGGCTTTGGTTATAACACTGAATGCATATACTATATTTATGATCATTACACACAGGCTTGTGACATTTCTGGCATGCGCTTCTAATCGAGCCATCTTTGGCTCTTCCACAGCCATGGCACCTAAATGTTTAAGTCCTTTTTCGGGATATGTCATCTTTCTGAGGTGTCAAATCGTTTTGATTTATGCCAAAAAAGCATGCTGCGTTCAAAGAAACATAACATGCAACATAAAGATGTTTCTAGGTATATAAGAGTTTAGTGCTTATTTGTCGTTCTTATCTGTTCATTTTGGTTTATAAGTACCTAAAACAAACAAAACACATTTTTTATTATAGCATTATAAAGCTAAATATTATACAATTATATATAATATTAATTACCTTTACTTGAAATTTAAAATAGTTAAGAAAATATCAAAAATTACTTACCTTCTTCAAAAATGAAATAGTTACGGTATCTCACGCGCGGGGCACAAGCGTGCCCCACCGACATTAAAAAGTTTCCAGAAAACACATCCGTTCACCTGCGTTGCCATGGTGTCAGTGGTGAGTACTCAAGGACACTGACAACAGCTATTAGAAGTGGCAAGATTGTATATACATTGTTTATGAAATAATAAGCAAAAATATTTCACTGGGGCACGCCTGTGCCCCGCGCGTGTAACGGAGTGTTAATAGTAGTCAGCTTGATACTTCACCTGTCGATGGGAGATTATGTTTCGCTCAAAATTTAAGATGTGAAAAACATAATAAAAATATTCAACTCATGTGGAGGTAACAGGGTTAATGTTTTTCCTATTTTAATGATCATCATGAATTATCCCTACAATGTTAACGTCAAATCCATCAATAATACACAAAATTAACCTTGCAAACATCAAAAAACTATTCATTGTATTATTGAAATTATTATTGGTGGCCAGGGAAAGAGGGTAGCGTATATTTTGCGCTGGGTCCTAAATAATAATTCCAAAGTCGCAGAACTGCATAGAGAACGGACAGGCAGACATTTAGTCATGTGTACATATATACAATGTATACAGATATGTCGTTGCTGATACAACATAACCCAATTATTGTGCTGTGGGTGGCGCACGCGAGAAGTTGAGTATCAAAACCTATCTAACGGCATAAACTATTTTTTGGTAAATCAGAGTAAACTCTTACATCTCGTACAGTAGCCGGCAAACATCTTGAAATTTTACGGCGTAGTGGGGGGAAGTTTGCGCATGTAGCATTCCACCAAAGAGACCCAAATTTTGTATTCTGCGCATTCCCCCACTACGCCAAAAAATTTCAAGAAGTTTGCCGGCAACTGTATATAACTTGAATAAGATGAAATAAAAAGTAATGGAATAAGGGAAATAAAAGGAAATTTATGTATTTCGTGAATTATGTCAACATTTAATATAGACTTGGGTACATTTTGAGACTAACGCAATACATGGATTGCTTTTGAAATGTAAGCATTTGGATTTAGATTGATTTTGAAGATCAAGGAAATAAATATATTCGTTGCATTATCAGGGGTGTAGTGAAATAAAGTTCGCGGTAATTTAAGAGTGTAAAATATTATTAAATGTTTTTGAAATTTTTATTAAACAATGAAGATATTCATTATTTTATTCTAGCGAATTTAGATATCGGTACAAATGTATATTTTGAAACTCAAGCTGATATTAACAAGCATTAACTTCACATCGATACGTTAAGATGTAGGAACGAGCTTACAGAATGTATTAACAATAAAATCTAAAAAAAAAAAATGGTGGTCGAGTAGGTTCTGGTACTCAACTGCTCAATTATTAGGAGGATTCGGTTCTGAGGTTCAACCGCCACGTCGACGATCAAATTGGTCTTAATTTCCCAAGATACTTGGGTGGTTAGCGCGATTTCCACGACTGACAGTGATCTTCGAAACTGAAAGGTACGAAATCGCTAACAGACTTTGCGGGCGTAGTTCTGCAGAAAGCACCCAACCCAAGAAATATGGAACTGAGAAAATGGATTTAGAAATTTGAAATTACGAAAACCTAATACGTGTATATTTTATTCATTATTGGATATTTTTTGCACCGTTTAGGGACCATTTTTATATTTTTTAATTAATTATATGAAAAAACTTTTATTTACGAAGATATGAGGCGTTTTAAACATTCGATTCTTAAAAAAAAATGTCTAAATGTACGAAAAACAGTACTTATTTTTTTGTATGTTGGTTCTGCGAATTTGATAAAGCACGAAGTAAAAAGTTTTATCTGAGTCGTAAAAATGTTCAACCCCCTTAGATGTTTTCTACAAAATTATTATCGTGTAGTAACAGTAGAATTAAAAAGTTGCATAATGCGTCCATACCACACGAATGTTTTTATTTTTTTTCCAAGAATTTATAAATTTGAAGCTGAAAAAAGCAGTCAAACCACTTTTAGTTGATGGAAGTCTCTTATACCTTTGAAATATACGAAAGATTCCTTGATTTTGAATATATACATATACATAGAACTTTCAAAATTTTGATAACGTGTTGATGTTCTTACAATGGAATTGGTAAACGTTGCATTGTGTAGAGTGATCACTTAAGCCACCTCATAGAAGTTGTAAGCCCTGATCCATCGTATAAGAGACTTCCATCCACGTTTCTCACATACAAATAGCTTCATCTCTTCATCTATAATTTATCCTAATTTATAAATCATCCCTCGGGGGACAAAATACAGTAACTGTATTCTTAGAACATACTTTCATATAAAATATTGTCAAAATGTTTCCCTATTATATGTCGGCTTGTAAAATACTTGTATCCATTAAATAACTGAATCGTGTCTGTCACATACACCCTCTGTCCACTTTATTTTTACTTATTCTTGACAGAATAAAGAGATCGAAGCTTTTATGAAAGAATGTCACGTAACACCTTCGTCCACCAAAGCCTCCAATTCTGTTCTATACTAGGAATTTTAGAAGAAAAAAAAGCCAAATTAAGTACTTAGTTTACCTGTTTCTACTCACGTAAGAGATATACGTTTGTGTAATTAAAACGAAGTATTTATGAAATGTAATGACTGTATTCAGGATAATACGCGTTTTATCCCTTAAATGCATGAAGTCTGATTTTTGTATGAAAAAAATATATTTTATAGAGCTTCACCTGTAGACTAAGGGAAAAATAGTAAAAAAAATCATTGTTTTATTTTTTCATTTATTTACACTTCCTGTGCATTTAGTATAAAAAAGATAAAATTAATTGTATGAATACAAAATTGATAAACATACCTGCTGGTTTTATATTTTTCTGGGTAATAAATCTGTCAAATAATCAAGATTTTTTTAGATCGAATACGGCTTACTTAGCTACTCGATAAAGACATCGACTTTTTCTATAATTTGTTAGTTTAGTAAAAAATGGCCGTTTGGGCATGGACAAAATTTTTATTTTTTAATGACAAATATTTTGTGTGATAATTGAAAACAAACTCAATATTCCGTTTTCGGCACAATATGCATTTAAGGGTTATACGAGATAATACCAACAAGAGAACCAGGAACTCTTCATTCATTTTTTCTGGATGTCACGCCTGTAAAGCGCCCTTGAAGCGTCTCTCACGCAAAAACGGCGCTATATAAATTAACATAAACACTTATTGTTGTTAACTTAAAACTCAAGCCTCAAGCCTAACTCAAGCCCGTCATAATATTTATTATTCATCAACAATCTCCGTCTTATATACATGCGACGGAGTACCATTGTTTACGAGTTATAGTTGGACATAATATCTAATATCTACAAATAATGTATTCCAGCTATCAAAATCGTTATTTGAGTTTATCTCAAAACTGCCGTAGATAGGACTCTGATTCTATGCCCCTCAGTGTCAGTTGTATCTACTTGGTTTATAGTGATCGTTCGTT
Source organism: Agrypnia vestita (assembly GCA_016648135.1). NCBI lineage: Eukaryota > Metazoa > Arthropoda > Insecta > Trichoptera > Phryganeidae > Agrypnia > Agrypnia vestita. The sequence goes on along the minus strand of JADDOH010006142.1, from coordinate 91,329 downwards.
TAAAGATTTTTGCGTTTTCCACCAACAACCCGTATTCGTAAAAATCTATGCTTTAAACGTAGTATTACTATAAACTGATATAACCGGCTCCTAATCGTAGAAATGTACATTTTTATGTTCTTCGGCAAAATCACTAGTTTTTTTCCAACTTCTTTCTTCTTCTTCCTTCCAATTGTCCCAATTCATTGCCTAGGTAGGCTATTGGCGTTCTCAGGCTGTATCTTCTTGGGTGTCGCTTTCATCTAGGCCGTTTCTCTTTAACTATTATTATAAACCGTTACTACTATTAGGCCCGAATTCAGGGTCAATACAGATGATTTAAAGGTTAAGTTTCGCCTTAATATATTTTTTTTTACATTGAAAATTACGCTTTTAAGGCGTATCTTAACCTTTAAATCATCTAAGTATTGATCCTGAATTCGTGCCTTACTATTATTATAAACTATTACTATAAACCGTTTCCAACTCATCATCTATTTGCTAAAATTTGTCAAAATAATAGTAAATTAATAAAAAAAAGTTATCAAAATATATATATATATATATATAATAAGAGCATTGGTTTGATAATGAATAAATTAAATCAGGCTCCTTAAAGAACTTCACTGCAATGAATAAAATGTTAAATTTAATTTACATTTACTTAATGTAATCCTCTTCATGGAACATTTCATTAGCAACAACAGGTTAACAATATTTTTACATATAGGTATGTTACTGGATTTTACAACCTATATGAGCTAGCTCAAGTGATAGCTCTACACAACGTAATGTTCACCAATTCGATCGTAAGAACATCCACAAATTATTTAATTTTTGAAAGTTCAGAATATGTTCCAAATCTGAGAATCTTTCGTTTATTTGAATGGACTGTGCTAGAGACATCTGTAGTCTTTTGTGAACTAGCATTTCATTACCGATAAATCGGCGTTTATTGGACCACGCATAACACATTAAAAAAAGTAACCCATAAAACCAAGTTTTTATTATACTCCCTTTCTTTGTAAAATATAACAACAATTAAAGACGAATTAAAACATATAACATAACACTAAACTTACAGTAATTTAATATATTTATAAAATGTCAGATGTTTTGAGCTTTGATAAGACACTTCATGCTTTGAAGATTAAATTCTAAAAACATTTGTCAGTCAATTTAGATTTTCGACATTCGTAGTGAAGTACCTATTATGCATACCGACGGAGTAATTCAAATTTAGAAAATATTCCGCGACGTTATTGGGCCGCCGTAATCAAACTTTTCTAATGATTCCAATTTGAAAAAACCAATAAAATTTCTAAAAATCGAAATTATACTATAATTATTAATTTTTTTTAACGAAAATTTCTTAGATCTTCTTGATCGTCGCCACGAGTCTACTTGCCAAGTTTCAGCTCGATTGGATCACCGGAAAAGGGTCAAAAATCGATCCAAAGTTTTTGTTGACGGCAAGCAAGCAGACGCCACGAGTTAATATAAAGGGAGTAAAAATATAATAGTATCATGCGAGATGTAGGAAAAAAATGGAAACAAATGCAGACGATAGTTTTACATTTATTATCAAAACAGCGTCTTTCACATGAATCTACAAAATAAGCGATTTATACATAGACTTCGCAACTGGTAATGAATACCTCTTCTCTTTATTAGAATGATCAGTTAAATCAGATCATACAGGTTGCAAGCCCTGGGCCATCGTATAAAAAGACTTCCATACACGTTTCTCCTTTAAATAGCTTCGTCTCTGTGAGACTTCTATAATTTGAAGACCCCATGGCAAGAAATTGTTAACTAACATTTTTGTCAAAAATGAGTTAATAAGCCGTCTAAATTAAATAATATACGCTCTTTCCATTGGAAATAAATTCAGAACTTAAAAATAATTAGAACATGTTCAAATCATAGGGATGAACATGTTAAGTACACTTTTTCATAAAAATCAAATCAGTTACTAATGGGAAGAACATGTTATCTTCAATAATAACATGTTCATGCCATCATTCTGAAATTGACACGCCTTTTAATTTGATTGGAATATTTATGGTTAATATAAATTTTACTCTGGCAGTACTGTTATATATTTGTTTTTATTTGAAGACTATTATAATATGTACTTATATATTATTTTTCAATAATTTTAAATGGTACATACCATGTTTTGTATTATTAATTAACATGCCAGGTATTTTGTAATTTTGGATAATGGATGGTAATAATGGATAGCATTTGAAGGGTAGTTTGATGTTCGTGTTTTACCAATTTTAGAAAGGTGTTATTCTATTAAAAATTAGTTCCAGAGGCGAAAATTTTTTTAAGGAAAATTAGTATTTTTTTGTGCATGAATGCGTTTTTTTTTACTTTGTAAATACTTTTTTTGATATTTTAGTGACATAAATCAACAAAAGTTAATCTTGAATTAGCAATATAACATCTCAAAGGCGAAATGTAAATTTCTAATTATCTCAAAATGATTTGAATGTTAGTTGACAACTTCTTGCCATGGGGTCTTCATTTATCTTAATTGAAAACAGTTTGATTCAGACTTGCTATGAACCATGTATGTAATTATTTATTACGTGCCTGCAAATGTCTCCCCTGTGCCGGGGGTAGACAACGTCACTCGACTACCCTCCCCGTATAGCACCACCAATGAAATGATTACTCAACCGAAGTGAAATTTTTAATTACATATTGGGTGTAACACCTTAACGGTAAAACGACTAAATGGAACATTTCCGACTCGAGAAATCTCGAAATTCTTTCAATTTGATTTACGAAAGTACAGAAGAATTTGCCAGGACAGAAGAGTGTCCTCTTTGCCTACCCGTGAAGATGAATGGTGCGATGGTAAGTTAGTTTATAAATATTTAGTTTAGACATAATCCAATCAATAACGTAACTATAATTTCTTACTGTAACATTGCATACTGCGTCAATTTTACCGTTTGACAGATGTCTTGATATTTCTCATAGAAACCATACTCGTTTCTCCCGTCTATTTGGGAATATGTATTATTAGATTTAACTTTTAGTCAGCGAAAATAATGATATGGCTATGTGCGTGAGGTCGATGCAAACATTTCATGACAAGTCCCCTGCCCAGTTTGGTTTGTTGTGAATTTCACACATGACTCAATGTGTTTAATTGGATTACAGTGATCGACAGATTTAAAATTTAATAAATCTAATCTTATTCGTTATAAGTTTTAGGTAAATTTGTATGCTTTATAGCACATTTTTACGAGACGCAGGAACGTACACTCGTCAATACTAAATTGCTAGCCGGTAAATTACCGAACACGTCACTTGCTATTTTTACTGAATCACATTGCTTTTCGTTTTTTTTTTGAATGAACAGCTAATTTGATTTAGAAAAAGTGTGAGCAATATATGTTTTAATTATCGTAATCCCCAAAAACTTAGGACGGTTTCTTTAAATAAAACGCACCACAGTTATTAAAAAAAACTGCGTGCTTGTTGATGTAATGGTTTACATATTCGCCTAAAGTGGTGTAGTTAATGGTCGGGGATTCGACCCTCGTTTTAGGAGACCACCAAGTCACTCTTATTTTCATAGCAAACAAACCGGTCTATAACATACTAAACCCCGCCTTCCACCGGATTTTTACACACTCTTCTTTTGAATTACCCCTCGGAAAAATGAATATTCATCACCAATCCGTACGTAGAGTGTCAATCCCTTGAGCCCAGCAAAAGAGGAGGGGTCTTGATATGTTTACCACCAATCTCCACTTTAAAATGTGCCACTTCCATATTACCTATTACTATTATATTCAACAAGTCCCTGAGGCACAAAAAGGTCGACAAACTACAGACCGTTTGCCAAACTGGACTGTTTAAGAAATGTTTTCGATTCTCTTGTCTATGATGTTATCTTCAATCGCAACAAACACAAAATTACCCCACTCCAACGTGATTCTTCTTACGTTCTTCTTCTTCTTTTGGTGTCATGTCAGGTCCCCCCAACGTTGACTATCACCCGAGAGAAAGCGTCCCTGTCCTGGGCAGCACGAAACAGCTCTCTAACACTTCTTATGCCCGTCCAGTCGTGTATATTGCGGAGCCAGGAAATTTGTCTCCTTCCAACACCTCTACGACCCTCTATCTTGCCCATAAGAATCAGGTGGAGCAATTCATATTTTTTCTCCTCTGAGCACATGACCCAAATACGATACCTTTCGGATTTTGATATTTGTCAGCAACTCTATTCACGTTCGACTCATCTCTCTACTTATCCTTACGTTCAATGATACAAATCTTCTGATATATTTACAGTTTTTCCGAAATGCTCTAGACAACCCACTGTAGGTGGACTCTGTCTACACTATACTCAAGGTTTTTTTTATGATAAATCAGTCTAACTAACTAACTTACCATCACGCCGTTTCCCCGTGGAGATAGGCAGAGAGGATAGAGCGCCATACTCTTCTGTCCTGACATACAATTTTCGCTTCATCTCATCATGAACCAATTGTCATAAATGTTCGAAATTCATAGTGAAGTACCTAGTATACTTACCGACGGAGTAATTCAAATTTTAAATATTCCGTGACGTTATCGGGCCGCCGCGCCGGCGCCGTTGGTAGTAATCAAACTTTTGTAATGATTCCAATTTGAAAAAATCCTTAAAATTTGATAGATATTTTTGATCGTCGCCACGAGTCTGCTTGCAACGTTTCAGCTCGATTGGATCACGGGAAAAGGATTAAAAATCGATCCAAAGTTTTTTAGTCAAGAAAACAAGCAAGCAGACGCCACGAGTTAAAAGAAAGGAAGTAAAAATACGAAAAACTACAGACCTAATTACACTACAAAATAGTCAATAACAAACTAGACATCCCCTCAATATTCATACAAATGTACATACTTATCCAATCACTGATATCTCCAAGCCTATTTCACACTAAGTTTTATAATACCAATCTAGGCTATTTCTCTTCTCTACCTAGATTGATCAACCTCTATAACATCTATCGATATCCTAGATGCATTCTTCATGATGCAGCCTTAGTTTAAAAGCGAAATTTTTAAACTTTATTTTTTATTTTTTTTTTAAATTACCTCTTGCAAAACTGTAATTACAGTTTAAACGCAAAGATTTAATTATAATAAGTGTATGTACATTTCTTTATATTGTATTTAATTTATGATATATTATATAATAAGCTACTATATTAAAATAATTTTTGCTTTTCCTATCCACTTCACAATTCACTGTAGTATTTTTTTAATGTCTTTTTAATATTTTTTTGTCCCGTTACATTTTTTATTTTATCCGGTAACTTGTTGAATAATTTGTGAATTGACGGTCGCTTGAGCGTATAATACACGTCCACGTGGACAAAATTATATCAGATCGCGCCAAGGACTCCTACTTGTAAGGAACACGGCGTTGACCTTGGAACTCGCACAATGCTTACTCGCAAGGCATTACTGTGCGCATAACTTTTTGATTTACAACACATTTCTGATTTGTATTTGTTGTTTTGCGACTTAATAAATTATGTTCTGAACATTATTTACAATTTTCTCATCATAAAAATATTGTTTTATCATGTTGTATTGTTATCTTCAAAATGTCCATAAAATATTAATGTCATCCTGGACCATCTATCGGGGTCGATAGCGACTGGTTGACGCGGTCAGTTTGTTAAAAAAATAAAATAGCCGTTTGGTTTAGATTAAAAATAGTATGAATATTGATGTGTCATGTATTCCGTGTACCAGGCGCGTGCATTGAGTACGTTGAAGCATGGCGTTTACTTAAACATATATTCTGTAAGAATCGACATAAAATACTTATTTAACAGAAAGTATGATATATTAATAGGAATAATATGATAATACTTTTGATAGGAATATTGCAAATGTATATATCTTTTAATTAGATTTTTTTTTCAAAATATATGCTACGTAAATGTCATGCTTCATTGTTCTCACTGCGTGCCCCTGCCGTGTATTACCTCTACTAAAAAAACTAAATGTCTTTCTACACGCAACATATAGTTTTATCACTGTATTTTTGCGATTGTGGAATTCCGGGGCCCACGAAGCCGCTAAATAAGAATAATATAATTTACAACATTTGGTGTGTGTACAACAAAGATTGGAATATTTTAATTTAAAATGATTTATATGCCATTATTGCACAACTGTTGGGTGTTGAAAAGTGATATTGCACCTTGGCATATGTAGACATAAAAACGCAAGATGTAATTTCTGCTTTCTGTCTTGGATTTTTGATGATACTTATATATGAATCCCTTGATAGTATATTAGACCATTTGTAAAAGTTGTAAATCAATTATGTAAGTTCACGGGTATTAATAAATACGTTCCGTCTATTTTTGCGTGTTGTATACGGCCGATTGAAATTTTTGAAAAAAAATTACCTTACTATTACACATATGCAGTGAATGGGGACCCATTACTTTCCCAGGGCCGGCTCCCATATCGGCCCTACTCTTGCGTCACCAGGTTGACATTTTTTTTCTTACTAAAGCCTTCCCCGTGCGGCGCCATGTAAAGGGAGAACGCTTCAAGGTTCTGGCTGCAAAAACCCATTCACTGTCCAAACCACCAAACACTCTGTATTCATTAAATCACAAGAATACAACAGCACATATATAAAAACAAAGCAAATAAGTACAGCGGTCTTAGCAGATAACTCCCAACGTGACTCAAGCGTCCGGGCATATTACACACGTAAAATTAGTTTTGTATGTAGAAATTTGAAATTTTGATTGGTTTTGATAAACGCTTAAATGCGCTAAATAATTTGTGACCAGACTGTGTGGTTTTGTTGACGTACTGGATTTGTTGACAATGAAGTTAAGTATAAGTAAGATAGATAAGAGACGGGAGCTCTCCTCGCGGTGTCGTGGTTCGGCCTGGTCTTCGGGTATCTCCGTATATGTTCGCCGACAGCGCGCAGACACGTTCGTTAATATATTTCATTAACAAATTATTTTGAAAATTTCAAAATGGCGGAGTTATGTAATGTCCCGCAAAGGTCCTTCTTCGCGACGCGCGCAGCAGGTAGAGATATTATGTCGCCAGAGTTTGTGTTAAATGAAAAAGTTAATTTTTTCTTGATAAGTGATGATTATGTCTGTAATGTAGCGTATCAAAAAGAAGGTTTTTTTGTGCAACCGAGATCAGTTTGAAAATGATTTTAATTTTTTTCCTAAAGAAAAAAAATTATAATAAAGTTATCAAAAAATCGTACGCTACATCGTAAATAATGTTATTAGTTATGGGCCTACCACACGCGTAAGTATCACCACACTTTTGCATGCGCATGCCGGTTTGTAAACGGGGCACCGTGTACAAAACACCAACTACACGCACGTTTGTACACGGAACACCGAGCGTGTAGTTGGTGTTTATTACACGGTACAACCGGCATGCGCATGCAAAAGTGTGGTGATACTTGTGCGTGCGATAGGCCCATTAGATGTGTGCAAAATTTTAACTAAATTAGCTTAATAGTCAAATTAATTAATCAATTAGAAAGAATTATTCAATTAATCATGGCGTCCATCTAGCGGTGGCATTGCAAAGTAATTTCAACGACCTTATCAAAAAAGTGGATTGCTCTATGAACAAAAATAAAAATCAATCAATTAATAAAAAAATAAGAACTACATATAAGGTCGATATATTCACGGAAACATAGAAGGTTGCTATAGCTTAGTGGTGAGGGATACGAACCCAGTAGTATCCTAATATTTTTTCGTGAATTAGTTTAATAGTTTTTGAGATTTCATCTCCACGAGTCTTTTCTCAAATAATAAAAAATAAAAAAATCCTTCTATATAATAAATAATAATAATAATAAAAAAGCAAAAAAATATTGTTATTGGTTATGCTGTATTCAAATTGCTATAACTCTTGAATTTTTACGAGGAAGTGATTAATAATTTTCATTGACAATTTTCGAATAAAATAATAATTTAACATGTTAAATTAATTTATTCGAGAATTTAATTTTAAAAAAATGGCCGCGTCCATTCCCGTGGAGCTCCTCCGTCGTGACTGAGATGCAACATTATCCGGTGCACGTTTGACCGGTACAGAAAAGAAGGAGATGTACTAATTAAGAAATGACGTACCTATGAAGTCACGGCGGAGGAGTTCCAGGGGAATTTTTCAATTAAAAAAAAATGAGGTGTATCAGAGATAGTCCACAATACTTTACAGGTAACCATGGCCTTCATTGTATCCTGACGAAGGGACCATTGGCCCTGAAACATTTTGATATTTTCAATATATAAGTAATGGAAACAAAGCATAATTTTATAAATTATATTATTTTTTTATTAAACGCTTTTATAGTCCGGCTGACAGGCCCAAGTGGGCCCAAGAGGCTGAGGTAAAATCCGGGCTCTACGAGCTGAATTCATCTGATCAATAATGAACTCTGTTCCACAAGTCGTGCATGCTCGGTGCTATTTTAGTCATCACAAGTGGGCGTTTTACTCTTAATAATAATATATGCAGTATCCCAGAAATGTAGCGAAAACTTGGAAAGTCATTCGATACATGTTAAGGGTTACACCACCACCCAGCGAGCCTGACATTTCGGTAGACATTTGGTGATTTTTTACGAGATGATTAATTAGTAAAAAATATTGTCGACACTTAACTTATTATTGACACTTGCATACAGGATGTAACAGAGCTAGTCTACAATACTTTACAGGTAGATTCCTACCTAAAATGTCCTAATGTCGATTGTTCTGAAGATAATCTACTCCAATGTTTGCATATTTTTCTTAATATATCTGACTTTATTCTGTAAATCGTTGGCCTACCATTTCAGTAATTTATATCGAATATTAAAAATTCGTTCATTTTACAAAATTCAAATAAAACGATTTAATCCTTGCTAAAATTTTAACCAGAATTTATTATTTTTTTAATTATTTTTGTAAGGTTTTTATCATTTTATTTGACTTGTATTACAACGAATGTCAATGTTGTAATACAAGTCAATGTAAAATGATAAAAACGTTTATTAAAGCCATTGAAATCCAGACTGCTGTCCAGAAACGCCAAGATATGAATATACAAAACGCTTATCAGGCCAGTGCTCACGTACGCAGCTGAGATGTGGGTACTAACTAAGAGGAATGAGCGAACACTGGACGTTTTTGAAAGGAACATTTTGAGGCGTATCTTCGGACTGGTTCTCGAAAATGGATTTTGGCGCAAAAGTTACAACAATGAGCTCTACACTCTGTTTAAGGAGCTAAACGTCACGAAATGTATAAAACTGGAAATACTTCGGTGGCTGGTGGAAAGGGCGAAAGAGCTTAGGAAGGCCAAAATTAAGATGGAGCGACAACGTCCTCAAAGACATCTCTGCCTTCTGAACTGGAGAGAGTTGGCACAATACCGAGATGAGTGGAGGAAGACTCTTGAGGAGGCCAAGACCCACCAGGGATTGTAGATCCAATATTTAAGTTTATGATTGAAGCGAATGAATTTTTAATATTCGATATAAGTAACTTTAATGAAAGTCCAACGTTTTACAAAAAATAAATTATTTCATTTTGTTGTAATTTTGTTGCTTCTTGAATTTCAGACATAATTATTTTAATTTGTTGTAGTTTTATTGATTGTTGACATTCATATTTGAGTTGATAACTATTATTTCATTTGATGTAATTTTGTTATACTTTATGTTAAGTAATGTTTTATTTTTCTTTATATATCACTTTATTAATTGTTTTTGATAGAATTATACCTTATCTCCTTTTTTTATTATTACCTATCAATCTAAACATGTTTATATATATTGTTTCTTTAATGGTACGTTGTATCGCGTATTAATTAAATAAATAAATAAATAAAATCAGAAATATTGAAAAAAATGCAAATTTTGATGTCGCATGTCTCCACAATATAAATTAATTATAATAATTATCCGTTTGGTGCATTCATGAGTTTGTTTGCCGAGAAGAAACATTAAAATCTTAATTGAAAATTGTTTGTTGAGAATTTTCTTTTCGTTGAACAATTCGTTAAAAACTTTTTAATTACAGCTTTCAAAACAAATCAAGTTGCTGATTGGCAAAACATACAACTGCGCCGAGAAATTAGTGCAATATCCGATAAGAATATCATTTATTATTTACGTGAAAATTAGTTTCTTAAAATAACAAGATTGTTATTTTGTGACCATTAATTATCCCAAAACTCAAAAATAGAGAGACCTCGGACATCTGTCAAATATCAATCTTTCTATCATTGTGACGATTTATTTTAATGTTTGAATTCTTTGGATGAAGAAATTAGTAGATGTGTAAAACAAACTGATTTCTAACAGCTTTTAAAATAATATTAGTACCTACTCATTTTATACAATATTCATCAAAAATTTATATTTTAGACAAAACTCCGTATTGTGGTTTGCGTGATGATATAAATTCGATTCAAATAAAGGTTCGACATCAAATAAACATGACTTTTTTTAAGAACACCTAGACTACGTGGAGATCCGACATTACAATCCAAGTAGGTGTAACAAAATATTGCTGTACCTACTTTAATTTAAAATGGTTTACATGCCATCACTGCACAACTATTGGGTGTTGAAAAAATCACATTGCACCGTACATAAATACACAAGATGCACTTTCTGCTCCTTTTCGAGGTTTGAGGAACTCATAAATAGGACTATTTATGAGTTCCTCATACTCGACATCCCCCTAAATTAACATATTGTATTAATTATATCATGTAGATTCGTAAAAGTATTTTTTTTTTTTTTTTTTTTTAAAAATAGAGATGCGAACACGGGCACAGAAAATTAACTAATTACACGGGCATATGTAAATACGTATGTGTTTCGTTGTGTTGGTGTTAACGGGTATAGACACCAACACAACGAACAATGTGCCTCGTACGCACGGCTTACACGTACTAATTCGATTGTCTTTATTAAATGGAAAGAGGTATATATAACCCGTGTAGTTAGAATTGCAGGGAACACGTATCATCTTATCATTCGCATATTGCGTATGTAGTGCAATATAATTAACCCACAGGTACCGGGAGATCGGAAGTAGGGTCGGGGGCCGGAGCGGGGTGCAGAGTGACCCCAGCCAAATTTGCGTTTTAATTAGTGATGCAACGAATACGAATATCAAGCATAGTATTCGTCGAATACGACTACGAATAATTCAACAATCTAACAAATAATACACCACTCTTCTTTTTTTACTGAGATTTAATAATTAAAATTTACCACCGGCAAAGTTTTGTTCAAAAAGCACATTTATTTTATCCGTTTGTACATTCCCAGCGGTCGAAAATAAATATCACTTTTTTCACGCTTACGAGAGGTCATGTTATTAGATTTAATTTGAAATTCTTTTATAAGAGTTAATACTTTTACACACAACGGAAATAAAATTGAACGAACAATACGTACTTATTACAAAACAAAAACTACATGAAATGAGCACCTAACCTTATTAATAACCCAACGAAACTAGATAAAAGAACACGACTAGTTAATACAAATCTATACCTATAAAACTCAATGTCTGTCTGTTTTTTCTCTACACAAATCTACACCGTTTGCCCGATCTGACCAAAATTTTGCATACATATTCTCTAGTACTCGACGGGTAACATAGAAGACATTTCCCCCTTCCCCTTTACCCGTCTCTCTCCACCTGACATATTTTCTATGCAAATCTGTACCGTTCGACCGATCTGACCCAAATTTTTCATATTTTAGGACCCTGCGGGTAAAATTAGCGATGTCCCCCCTCCCCCCCTCCCTAACATCACCTCCTCTACCTATTTATATATTTTTTGTACAAATCAACGCCGTTTGCCCGATCTGGCCAAAATTTTGCATACTTATTCTCTAGGACCCGGCGGGTAACATAGAACATAACATAACGTCCCCCTGCACAACTATCCATCCCGGCCTAGATGAAATGGAAACATTGTTTTTATTAGAGACTTTTCCACCACCACAAATTTATTTTTAACTAAATCCTTAACCCGAGAAACGCTGGGTACGAACAGCTAGTCAACAATAAATAAGAGCACGCATGAGAAGATCTCTTCTACGAATGTGTGGACGAGAAGTGATGGTTTACCACTGTATAAAATGAACTCAACTGAGTGAAAATTTTAATTTTTATATCAAAAAAGTCTACCATCGTCGGACGTTGAGTGTTGACGTCATGCATATTAAGTTGGATTACGTTTCATTCTCACGTGTGAAAGCTGTATGAAACAAAACAAACTGTTTAATTAGCTTTGCGGTGCCATCTCATACTAAATAAAATAATTAATTTCTAAATAAATAAATTCGCTCACGCTTTTATGATGTTTGGTTTTCGGAACGACTCTTGCATATGGAAAGTAAAAAAATATTTAACCTAAACGTACACACGTAACTTAATTAATTCTAATACCGTTGTTTTTATTTTTTTTATTTTATCTTTTAACAAACAGATCATCAATGGGTCATTATAGACCTTAATAGATGGTCCTAGAGTTACATTCGAGTACAATGTGTAAATAATTTATGAACATTTTGTATAGGATATAATTATTATACAAAACACTTTTTATGATAAATAAATAATGCGTTAATGATAAGTATTTCTAAGTAATCTTTTTTTAAATACAAGATTTACATTCATTTTTCATATATAAATAATAAATAGTTCCCGATATATAATTTTTTAATTTATGATTTGTGTAGTAGGCTGGTTGTATAAATATTATAAATAACCGAATCATTTTTGCGAATAGCTACCTTTTAAAATTGTTTATACAACTGTTCCTAATTAGTTATTTAACTACCTTGCATTTATTTTTTGTTTTTGATTATGTCTATACTTGCAATTTTAATTTTATTATACGTTGCATTCTGTCAAAACCGTTGCCCCCAAAACATGTTGATTATTCAATAAATAGTGGTTTTACACAAAGTGTTTTTATTTAACAAGTGTTTTCTCTTTAGTAATATTATTTTGAACTCTTTGCAATTTTTTCAATTTCATCTTCAAAAAGAGTAAAATGATTTTGTGGTGATATTTTTAATATAATTAATGAAAATATACTTTGTTTTTTACCAATTATTATATCCTTAAATTATCAGCATGTTTAATGGACAATGGTCCCTTCGTTAGGATATACGTAACGTGTAATAAGAAATTAAAAATCGACGTATAGACAATAAAAATATATAATATATAATAAATAATTAAGTTAACATGAAAACAAATTTAAAAGATAATTATTTGTAAAAACGACCTGGTTATTTATAATATTCAGTTTACTATTAACATTTTTTCTTATTTCTAATTTTTTATGTATATAATTTTCTAAATGCAATTATGGCAAATAAGAATCTGTGAAAGGAAGCAAGACTAGCGGTACATAATGGCGTTCTAGTACCAACCCTAATGTATGGAAGTGAAGCCTGTAATTGGCAAAAGAGGAATGAAAGTAGACCGAATGCGGTAGAAATGCGGTCACTAAGACGCTTGTGTGGAAAATCTTTGGTCGATAGTGTAAGGAATGAACAAATTAGACGTGAGTGCAATGCTGGCTGTAGTGTGGTAGATAGAATAAAGAAAGGAGTGCTGAGATGGTTTGGTCATGTGGAACGTATGAATGAGGAAAGGATGGTTAAGAAAATATATGAGGCGAGTGTTGAAGGCAACAGAAATAGAGGGCGTCCGCGAAAGACCTGACACGATCAGATACAACAAGTGTTTCAGGATGGCCCCGTTAAAAGTCGCAACAATCGTAGAACTTGTATGAGAAGATGTATGAATGTGGCCGAAGCAAAAGTGGTGTGCCAGGATAGAAGAGTGTGGCGTTCAATCCTCTCTGCCTACCCCTGCGGGTAAACGGCGTGATGGTTAGTTAGTTATTCTAATTTTTTACTTTTTTATTTGTTACTGTACATGTGTATCCTGACGAAAGGACCATTGGCCCTGTAACATGTTGATAATTTCAATACATGAGTGGTGAAGACAACGTTTATTTTTAATTATTATATTTTCAATTTCACGTCATAAATGACAGCGAGTGTAAAATTTCCAATGCCGTTTGTACTTACTAATAATGGTGAGCGTAGTATATTCAATATTCTGAATAAAATAAAACAGCTTACAAAAATTCTTCACGAGGTGTTGATTATTGCGTTGCCGCGATAAAATTTACGGAGACCTCATCGCATGAATTGGTATTGACACTGTACCGCGACTGTTATTGCCTATTTGAAATGGGCTCTTCGGGTGCGTAAGGAATACGTTCAGTTGGCTCGAAATTAATAAGTAGTCAACAACAATTTAGTTAACCCACGGGCGTAAAGCCATGTATTCACTAGGGACAAATTGTCCCTCAATAGTGCGGCATTTCTACGTGCCGTGGCAACGTTGCCATGCGCACGGTACCCGAGCGAGCTCACTGCAACATTACGCGGAGCGTCAGTACCACGTGGTATGTTTACAAGTGAATACGCATGCGCTGTATCTGTCAAGACGACAATGTGGGGAAACGAAATTGTTCTTGAACTCATCGAGCTGTATCGATCGAAGATCGTATAGAATATCCGTCCTTCTTTCTCTTTGCAGTAAATAATTTCGCATCCACCATTTTTTTCTCCTCTTACGTTCCGATAAACTCGTTAACATAAACAGATACGCAGCTGTCATCATAACCTCATAGGGCGACATTTCCGCGATGTGTGGAAAACAATAATTATTTGCAAAAGGGACCTTGTTTTTAATAATATTCAATTAACTACAGTAAAACTTCGTTAATTCAAAATTGCGACCCAAAAAAACATTTCGAATTGCGCGGAACCCCGTTTTCGTTAAATGACAAAGTGTAAATAGATACCACAGCTGTCATCATAACCTCATCGGGTGACATTTCCGCGACAAGATATGCGAGTCCCGGTGTGTACACGTCAAATGACCGCGTCATTGTCCCCGAAACATGAACGTAGATGTTCATGCGACATGCCGCGCGGAATGCTGCGCTATTTGTCTCCTAGTGAATACATGGCTTAAGACTACGTTCACATGGACCGCGCGGTGGTAGCGTTCACATGACAGCATTGTGCGCGAGCCACTGAGCCAGTCCGGCATCAACATTGTTTGAGAATGGACGCGGAGGAGGCGATTTGCTTGTGGATTTTATACCGAAAACTGTTAACGTCGCAGAAGAAGACAAAGACGATACTGGGTGCATCATATTTTAAGTCGGATTTTCTTCAAGCCTGTTTCTTACTTTATATCCCGACCTGAGACTACATGAAGAATTTTTTTTAACTATTTCAGGATGTCGGTTATTTTATTCGAATTAATTATTTTATTTTACTATTTTATTATTTAAAAAAAAAATTACTATTTTATTCGAATATTCCTTCGAACTAAGATTCCAAATGGCATATTTTTT
Organism: Agrypnia vestita; assembly: GCA_016648135.1. Taxonomy (NCBI): domain Eukaryota; kingdom Metazoa; phylum Arthropoda; class Insecta; order Trichoptera; family Phryganeidae; genus Agrypnia; species Agrypnia vestita. The sequence goes on along the minus strand of JADDOH010006142.1, from coordinate 75,855 downwards.
TCAATTTCATCGATAAGCAAATCGATAGATACGTCCTTCTATATTGTCGCTCTCAACCTTATCACTCCATCTTCTTCGGGGTTGTCCGTGCCTCGGGGTTAATAATACAGCGCTGAATGTTGGGGACCCTGCAGGAGGCATTCTTTGACATGTCCCACCCAGCGTAGCCGGGCGATCTTCAGTGTCGCCACGAATAGGGAATGCAATCCCGAGTTGGGATCCCTCGAGACTAGAATTTCTAATCCCGCGGGATCCCTACGGAACGGGATCCCGATCTATCCTATTCAACTCTATAAACAAAAAGAAAACTCTTTTGTGTTTTTTTTTATAGAGCTGAATAGTAATTAACGACAACGCCTTGCATTTTTATATTAGCAATATTAATAAAATGTTCATTATTATTCATAGCATTAAAATTTTTGTAGGCGTTTTTCCAAGAATCAATTAGTCAACGCAATACATTTAGCAGTAGTTTTTATTACCATATTAGGTTGATTAAAATAGAGCAAATATTATTCAAAGCTATTTTCATTATTTGAATGTGACATGAACATAAGTTTTAAGTACTTACTAAAAGCTCCATAGACATACACAATTAAACATACAAAACATAAAAAACGTTGATCAATCCCGATAATCTCGTCGGATTTTTCGGTTCTGGATTGCCTCGAGATCTCGCGGGATCGGGATAGCATTCCCTAGCCACGAAGTCTGATTCGTCATACAAGACTTGTAGTTCATGGTTCCGCCTAATAATACGTTTGTTAGCTTGGATTAATCTCGTTTTAAACTCCGTTTTCATAACATTCCAGTTGTTGATACTTCCAAATGATGCCTACTAGGGATGGGCAAAAATTCACTTCAGAATGAAGACTTCAACATGTAGACGTTCGCCAATTTGAAGGCTTCAAAATGATCCCTTCGTTTGTAATAGGTACCGAATCGTTATAGTCCGGCAAACTTACGAGGGCGTCCCAATTGGCGTCTAAAAATTATAGTATTTTTTGGGAACTTTTCTAAGCTGTTTTTTCTTATTCAAGTTTTTAAGCATTATACGACGCGAGACAAAAACATACAATGCAAACTAACATACATATGTAAATTTTTCAAAATGTACATGTTAAGAGTCGCAAAATGGCGGTTATTTAAAAATAAAAGAAAAATATCATAACATTTTCAACAGGAAAAAGCACAAACAATAATAATCCTTTTCGTGGGTCGCTCATAGCTAAGGATCGTGATCTCCATGTTGACTCGGTGACACATAAGGATAACCAACCATTGGGGTTAGTACGCGAAACAGTGTGTTCTAAAAACAACAATCGTTTTTTTTTTTTTTTTGCAAAATACGTTTATTTATCGTCACCGTGTATATGTGACAGATATACGAGTAGAGGTTAACGTATCCGTGTATAGAGAAAAAAGAAAAAACGTCAATAATCCCAATGATATAATAAACTGTAGATACGTTACAAGGGTGAAATCTTGGCAACTCAAAAGTAAGGTAATTGCCTTACTTGCATTCGTTATTGAACGGACCGAAACAAAACGCCGACTACGAAAACTACGCCGAAAAAAGTCCCGGGGAAAAGGAACAGAGTATCGTACACTATTGTAAGAATGAGTATGTTATTTTAGTCACCGTGACTTCAAATTACCTGATTTTATGTGATTTGTTGTCTCTTTCTTGTCAATGCAATATTTGTACATATGAAAGCCGGCTAGTATGGGAATAACGTGTCTTTATTATAATACGTCAATGAATAATCCCCACACTATCAATAATATTGGCGGAGCTAATATAGTTGTTTATAGTCACACTTTCATTATGTTGATCAATAATATTAATAGTGTGCGTTGTCCTTAAGAATGCGGCTCGACATTTCGGCAACGCGCAGTTGCCCGAAGGCAATTCGTCGAACTTGGGGTAAATGTTCAACGGTCGGTGTGCGTATATATAGTAGGGCAAACCGAAAAGTGGGGGGATTACTTTCGGTCATTAGAGAAAACACATTAAGGATCGGAGAAGTTTGGTGAAATTTGACGTTGTTCATGAGTGTTTTCTCAGAATTTAAGTTCCTTAAGATTTCGACGGTTTCCAACCCTTATTGCAATTTTATAGACTTGTAATTTATAATTCATAAGAGTCGTGTTTCCCAAATATGGAAATAGACTTAGGTACGAATTTTCGTAGTGATGGGCGTTGAATGGACGGACTAATTAAAATCAACCGTTGGAGTTTCATCGACACTTCGACGGTTACGTTTATCGTATGGACTTGTTGAATTGGTAGACGACTAGATGAAGAATCCTTCGTAATTCAACGTAGTGCAAAGCGACTGATGTATGGAAGCGAAGCCTGCAGCTGGCAGAAGAGGAACGAAAGTAGATTGAATGCAGTGGAGATGAGATCCCTCAGACGTATGTGTGGCAAATCAATTTATGATAGAGTAAAGAATGCAGATATTAGGAATGAATGTAAAGCTGATCTTAGCATAATTAATAGAATTAAAAAAGGGTCGCTCAGGTGGTTTGAGCATGTTGAGCGAATGAATGAGGAAAGAATGGTAAGAAAGATGTATAATGCAAGTGTTGATGGCGCCAGAAAGAGAGGACGACCGCGGGAGACGTGGCATGACCAGATCAACCAGATACTGGAAGATGGTCCCGTTAGAAGCCTCAACAACCGGCGAGCTTGCATGCGAAGATGTATGATTGTGGATGAGGCGAGAGTTGTATGTCAGGACAGAGGAGTGTGGCGCTCTATTCTCTGCCTACCCCCACGGGGAAACGGCGTGATGGTAAGTAAGTAAGCAAAGCGACGAGCGAGAGCAAGAGCAAGACAAAACTTCTCACTGTTGACTGTAGACGGGTCGACGGGTAACATTATTTCAGTTCTAAAGTACACGACCACAGAGTGCAGATCTGTGTACACGCATTGCGACAGTGACTTGAAATTTGAATGCGCGCGTTAGAGCGAGATAGGCCTAATAAGCTATTATTTTTTACTTTTATTGTGCGACGTTCCCAATTTTAAGCAATATAAAATAAAACAATTCTTTGTAATGCACACACTAGAGCTGTTCGGGAAAAAAATACCCATCCCCACCGCGCGCCCCCCTGACCTACCCGATTAGATTGATACATTATGTATTTAAGTTAGTTATTATCTATACCTGATGATGAGAGGGACTGCTCCTCTTGAAACTATAGTAGTGTATTGTGTGTGTATTACAAAGTAAAGTAAAACATGTTTTAAATTATAATGTTGCACCACGAAATATCTACCAAATCTTTCAATGATATTAAAACAATTCTGTTTAATTATTTTACACTTTATTTTCTTTTGTGTAGATACATCATCTATTCCTTTTTAATATTATTCCTAGTGCTTTATTTTGGAGTATTGTTAATTTATTTTTTATTTATTCTTCACTATAAAAAAATACTTAGGTACATAAAAGACAAGAGTTGTTTTATTTCATTTCTTTAGTCGACATTTTGACCAATTGATTGTATATTTCTGTTTACATATAAGCCCAAGTAGCAGTTTTACTTTCCCCAAAACCATATTCTTTCGTTTTTCTTTAAATTTTAAAAAGTAACGTAATAAAAATAGCTAACGTACAAGTCGTCGAGCAGCGTCGCATCGAGCCATAGACATATCGTCCCGAAGTTTAGATAGAACGTGTGCTAACGAAGTTGACGCGTTAACTAGTTGACGAATTCAACTAGTTGATCGACTCGTCGATGAACGAAATTGGACGGTCTAGTTTGCATTGCTAAATTCACATGTGTTTAATGATTTCTAACTGTAGCGGAAAATGTTATTTTTTATATTAAAGCGTATATGCTTATAAAATATTAGTTAAGGAACGTGCTACGACAAAATTATCTAAATGATGATTAATGAACATTGAATGTGATTCACTTAGAGAAAATGGTTTTACTAGCGTTATCTTTAAATGTTTGTTTGTGAAGTGGTGTTTTATTTTATATTAGTGATGAATTCTACTTTCACGAATACGAATATCAAGCCTACTATTCGGCGAATACGAATACGGCGAATACGAATACGGCGAATACGAAAACGGCGAATACGGTAATAATAATACACAATTGCACAGCCAAACCGTAATTTGCGTTGCGTTCAGTTATAAATAGTTTGTTCTTAATATTCGTGATGATATTCGGCAAATACGAATATTCGTATTCGTTGCATCACTTACTTACTTGCCATCACGCCGTTTCCCCGTGGGGGTAGGCAGAGAGGATAGAGCGCCACACTCTTCTGTCCTGACATACAACTCTCGCCTCATCCACATTCATTCATCCATCTTCGCATGCAAGCTCGCCGGTTGTTGAGGCTTCTAACGGGACCATCTTCCAATATCTGGTTGATCTGGTCATGCCACGTCTTCCACGTTGCATCACTATTTTATTTTTCAGAATATTTTGAGTATGTTCAAATTTTTTAAGAACACAATACTGGATTTAATCCCCAGGGGAACATCTTTAATCGAGATATATTATAGAAAAAAAATAGTTTCATCTCTAGGAGACATCTACAATATATCTCGTTTTATTTTGTGTCCTAAATCCAACCAAGGCTCTCTTGATAAATAAAATAAAATAATTTAAATTACATCTAATGTTAAAAATAAGGGTTGCATGCGATTTAACACTCGCGTTCCGGAACAAGGCACAATATACCCCCAAAAGTCTTATTTTTAAAACTATTTATTAAATATTGAGTTGGTATTCATTGTAATCCTCATAAATATCCTGAAGAATACAACACGCAAAAAATTATACGGTATAGTAAGAGGTCAAAATTAGAGAAAAAAACGTTTTTCCATAGACGATTGGGAGTATTCTACAAGGTAACGGCAGATATGACGCACGCAGTCAATTGCATCTTAGATCTCTTCGCTGTTTGTGGATTATTTATCCAAACCTGCTACAGTGCTACTGTGTGCGTAAAGTAATTTTTTTATGAATAATAATGGGTATGTATGAAAAACTGTTGGATTCATCGCAAGAAGATAACAATAGTCTTGGATTCTTGGATTTTTAATGACAATTATTTATGAATGGAATGAAAATAATTTAAAATATGAAAAAAAATTAGCTGTATGATCGTTTTACAGATTATATCATACAACACGTTACATTTTGGTACCTAAGTATAAAAAATATATGAAAGATGGAAATAGAACAAAGTACATTCAACTAAGTTAAAATACTCGAGTATCTTCTGCTCTCTAAATACGACAGATTTGTTTATCCACATGCCCATTGAGTTGAAAGTGCGTCTCGCCACTAAAGATGATTTTCTTGTTTTATACACACGATCTCTTACAGCAATGTGTCCTCATGACACCTGTGATATTCTTAGGGCCGCCAGAATTATATTGTGCAAGTATCTTTAATAAATTAGATAAAAAATTCTTTGAGATGATGCAAGACAAAAAACTCCATTGGCTTCAAAAAAGTACAAGCTAAAAGAATATATATTAAAGCTATGTACCTAATCTTACATTAATCTATAATTACATATCATGTATCATTTTGTAAAAAAACATGCAACACTCGATAATGGCCTACTACCTTCATTATAAAATAAAAATTATTGTCAAATATTGAAGGCAATCATACCGTAAAACTGCTGTGCAGTTTGGCATATCTACAATGTAATAAATATAAAAAAATTAATAAATATATATAAAAAAAAAACTACAAAACGCGCAATTCAAACCTTGCACCTACATTTTTAAATTATATTAGGTAATCCCTTGAAATTTTTATCGCATTCCAAAGTAGAAAAATGCTGCGCGGGTGGAAAAGTTTCTTTGTCAAAGTTTTTAAATAGAAACTTGCATTTTTCCAGGGCTTAGAGACACCTTTTGTTCTGTTTCATTGTCCATAAACAAATGCAGCCACCTTTATTTAGACCCGGCAGGGGAAAAATTATAAGGTTTCACTCTCAATCAAATTATACGAATTATAGTATAAATAAAATACAAAAAATTGTAACGTACATTGTAATAATCGGCTTAATGGATAACAACTACATATTATAATCGTTTGTCTGGAATAAATGATGTAGGCAGTAGTGATGGGTCCGCTCTGTAGTACTATATTTTAGTACTACATTACATTTACACCTTTTGAAGTGTAGTGCACACTACAAAGTACACACACTTCAAAGTTATTGAAAGTTCGAGTACATACAATTTTTTTATGTGAAATTTTTGGGAAGTCGATGTAGATAAATGAAGAAATTTTTGGAAATCGAAACCTCTCCATGGTTTGAAAAATTTTGGGACCGAATGAATAAATCTCTGGAAACTGAACAACCCCCCCCCCATGGTTTGAAAAATTTTGGGACTGAAGAAATCTCCGGAAACAAACAACCACCCACCCCCCATGGTTTTTAAAATTTTCTAGTAGCACACTTTTCAAGAAGCACTTCTTGTAGGTCATTACAATTTTGTAGTACTACAATTAGTTCACTTCATTAGTACTGCAATTAGTTCATTTCATTATTACTACAATTTCGTGTACTACAATTAGTTCACTTCGTGTAGTTTTTACTACATATGCCAGTGTGTACACTTTGTAGTCTTCAAACTGGTGAACGTGTGTGTGTTGTAGTCTTCATTTTGAAATGTAGTTTTTCCCTTCGCTAGTAGGCAGGGCTGTGAAGTCGTTTGATAATCTTCAGACTCCTTTGTCTTATACTTCGACTCCGAGTGAACACACTGAAAACTAGGGCTCCAAATAAAGATGACTTTAGCATTTTGTTTGTCGGTTCGGACGTCTAGCGAGGTGCGAGCACGATGGCTAGAGGCTAGACTATAAAGGTTACTTACTACTGGATGTAAGGCAATTTATTACTGGATGTGGACAAGCCAAAGGCTCGCTGGTCCGATGATAGATAGTGGCAGGCAGAGGACCCGCGATACCAGAAACATAAAAGCTTATTAGGAGTTCGGTGGTTACCATGATCATACCCGTAGCAAGGATTTGACTGATGTATTATAAGGTAAAGGCTATCGAGTAATTTGAAATCAATGGTGTTTTTCCGTTGATGGAATTTTATCCCAACACGAGTAGGCGCGTGCAGTTAGTAGACTTCTACGCAAATACATATTTTGGAAAAAAAATGAAATTACATTATGAGATATTAAATTGAGAATAACGTGTTGTACGGCCACCTGGGTACGGAAGAAAATCCCCCACCAGTGTCCATTACCTGGATCGGCTTAGAACCAGCTCAACTATTGCCAAGTTGCCGGTCTTTCCCAAACCGAGAACATCCCTTTCAGAGAAGTAATCAGCTAGGCAGCCCAGCCGTTAATAACTGTCGATCCAAATACATCTCCATCGCCGTTAAAATATTATATAGTATAGTATATAATATAGAAGACAGCAGAAACTAGATGTCTCTGATTTGTTTTTTAGTGACAGAAAGAGAGGGCGACCATGGAAGACGTGGCATGACCAGATTAACCAGACACTGGAAGATGGTCCTGTTAGAAGCCTGAACAACCGTCAAGCTTGCGTGCGAAGATGTATGAATGTAGACGAAGCGAAAGTTGTATGTCAGGAGAGAAGAGTATGGCGCTCTATCCTCTCTGCCTACCCCCTCGGGGAAACGGCGTGATGGTAAGTAAGTAAGTCTATGATAAAAACCGTGCGCTGGTGCTACGAGCTACGAGAGACTGTATGTAAAGCAGTTACATACAGTGTCTCGTAGTTAGTAGCAAAAACTTAACAAGTGGATTCCTGCCTTAATAATGAATAGAAAATGTTCAAGCATGACCTAATTATCAATAGTTATGGAGATATGAAATATCAAAGTTAGCCTTTTTTTTAATATTTCTGACTTATTTTTTAATGCAAGTAAAATAGAATTTTTTTATAAGGTTTTTATCATTTTATTGGAGTTCTTTTGAATCGAATGAATTTTTTATAATCAATAAAGTTCAACTTAGCCAAAAAAAGTCCGATATATTGAGAAAAAAATGCTAACTTTGATATTACATATCTCTATAACTATTACATTAGGTCATGGTTTCTTGAACATTTTCGACTCATTATCAGGGCAGGAATCCACATGTAAAGTTTTTGGTACTATCCATGAGACCTCTATAAATAAAATCCGCTTGAAGGGAAACTACAATTTATTTGTATAAACGCGCCTCTTGTGCCCAGATACAGATCGGACTCTGTTTATTGTGCGGTGTTTTGTTAGTTTTTCGTATTCATTTATACCATTTGCTACTCCCACTTTCTTTTACCCATTTTTTTAAGGTACAATTCAAACAGAAATCGTTAGACCATTTTATTAATGCGCATGACTAAGGACCTATTTTATTATTGAATGCGCATGGCCAGTGTCGCATTTATTCGACGAATATTGACGGTCCACTGTATTTATTATTTCCTTTCAACTGGTTTGAATGTAGCTTTATATAACTACACATTTGAAACAGTGGAACAATTCACATACCTCGGTTCCATCTAACGATGATGACACGTGTGTAGAGATTGGGAAAAGAATCTTTGCAGCAAACCGGAGTTACTTTAGTCTCGTTGGATAATTGAGGTCACTCCTGCTGTCCAGAAAACCTAAAGTCACGCTCCTCTACAAGACATTGATTAGACCAGTCTTAAAGTACGCTTCGGAGACCTGGACATTAAACTAAGCACGACGAAAACAGACTAGACGCATTTGAAATAAAAATCTTGCGCCGAATATATGGACCTATTAATGACGGCCAAACGAGCTCTATGATCTTTACCAGGACGTCAGCGTAGTCAAGTTCATTAAGATTAACACACTGCGTTGGCTGGAACAACATCTACACCGTATGTACGATCTGGAACCCCCAAAAAGGGTGTTGTTTAATGACCCAATGGGTAGAAGTGTCGGAAGTCCAAAACTGCGGTGGTTAGATGGCCTCGTTGCGGACTGCCGGGTCCTGGGGCAGCAAAGCTGGAAAATGGCAGCCAGCGACAGAGCAGCATGGAGGAGTTTCTTGTAGGCAGTCAGGACCCAGCAAGGGTTGTAACGCTGATGATGGATGAATAGATTGACTGTATTTATTATTTCCTTTCAACAGGTTTGAATGTAGCTTTCGCAACTTACAGCAGTCTCCCGATTAACCGGGATGCGGATTAACCGGGACGAATTTCGAAAGTCATTGATAACATATTTTTTAAAACGAAACCGCTCGTAATATTCATAATGCCTAAACATGTGTGTAGAGTCGAAAACATCAGCTGTCTGTCGCGTCGGAAAAGTAATGTCTCAAAAGATTTATTTTATGTTTATTACTTAATTGGTTTTAGCGTCTTATGAGGATTAATTGCATCCAGTTGTCATTGTCACTTTACAAAATGACAGCGGCTTTGTATTCGCGCAGCCAAAATATCATATTAGTTCATTATGACTTGATTTCTTCAGAAAAATCGACCACTCTGTTTAAATTACGCGCAAGCAATCACTGTTTGACTATGCTGAGTAGTGATGGCGATTAATTGTTAACACTAACCGTTATTTGAGATTTATAATATGATTGTGTCGATGGTTTTTCTCAATTCGACTGACAACCATCTTACTTTTACTTATTGGACAACAGTTATATCTCAGTTATCAATCATCGATACCATCAGATACACAACTCAAATAATTGTACCACGTGTAACCGGTTAAAATAACGGTTTGACGAAATTTTCGCTGATAAATAAAAAATATTCGATGACACCGCTTACCATTATTGTTTCTCCGAGCAATTCCATGTTCTTTTGTTGTTTTTTTGTGAAATAAATAATAACTACAAAAAAGTATTTGACAACCACGCAATATATCGATGGAATTTTTGCTGTGTGTAAACAAACTTGCGGGATTTTCGTACAGTAAGCGCGCACAGTGCGTGGTTTTGGCATTTTTGCTCAATTTTTCAGTGCTTTCGGATTAACCGTGAAATCGATTATCCGGGATATTTTTCACCATCCATCCCGGAAAGTCAATTCAAAATTAATTTACGAAAAAAGAATAATTTAATGGAAGCAGCTCCTTCTCAACAGATATTCAACTGTGATTGGAATATTACGAGATACATATTTTATTCAAATTTATTACGCTGACATTATAATAAAGCTTATTTCAAAGTATTGAAGGCACGCCGCTGGTTGACTAGAGTTAATTTGGAATCCCGGATGTCTTTGTACCACCATGTGAGGACCAGGTTTAACTTAAAGTTTAAGGTTTAACGGAAAGTTTATAGCAATTTACGAAATTGAATATATAATTAATAAAATTAATAAAAATGAACTTTGTTTTCACCACTTTTGTATTGAAAAATACGTACAATTGTATACTAACAAATTTAATCAAAAAATCGAAGTATAGACAATCAATATATTAAAAAATTGTATATGGAAAATGAATAATAACGAAGTACCTACATAACATGGAAAACAAATTATTGAATATGTTTCTTAAATTTTTCAATATCCCAAGTTGTCTGTCCGTCCGTCGTAACTTCGTGCAACGTCCGTTACTTCTTTATAGTATAAAACATGTTTCTTTTTTTTCATTTTATTTTATAAATAAATAAATATTTATTTTTTAGGAACCGACATGTACGGTCATTTTTTACTTATTAAAATTCATTCGGTTACTTATTAAAATTCTACGATTGACACGATGTGAAGATGTCAAACCATTTCTTATGTCGTTTTTCTTCTTTTTGAAGGGGGAAACTTTTTCGCGCCATAGCGGTTTGAAGTAAACGAAACATTTTTCGACCCACCCTACTGTGGTATGCCGAAAAACTAGAATAGAAACTCGGTAATTACGCCCCCTCGCGGAAAGTTCAACCTTTAATTACCGTTGGTAAAAGGTGATTATAACCCAGGTGCAGTGGACAATTGATTTTGCCACGTGGCGGTGCTGCATCAGGGGTGTGAAAACTTTTATGAATGAGCCAAAATGCTAAAGTTCGCGAAACTTTAAATAACGCCTATATACAGGGCGTAATTATTCGACAATTCTTTACAGGTAGATTCTTGCCTAAATTATCAGTCGAAAATGTTCAAGCAACAATGTCATAATATTAATAGTTTGGAGATAAATTACTTCAAAGTTTGCATTTTTTTTTCCACATCTCTGTAAAACGTTGGACTATCATTAAAGTAACTTAAATAGAATATTAAAAATTCATTTGCTTTAATTCCAGTCAAATAAAATTACTTTTTTATTTTGAAAAATAAAATTTGAACCATGTTTTTTGGCAAAGTTTTAATCATTGCTTATCTCCATAACTATGCTATTATAGCATTGTTGCTTGAACATTTTCGATCCTTAATTTAGTCAGGAATCTATCTGTAGAGTATAGTGAAGACTATTACACCTTTTATAATACCTGTATGCCCCATACCATACACTAATACCTTGTGAAATGCCGTAAAATGAATAATTTATTTTGATAAAATAAAAATCATAGAAATATTTTGAAAATATCAAGGATATTATTTGAAAAAGCGTTGATAGTGTTGTTTTTAATCGAAGGAAACATTTTTATTATATATTAATAAAAACGAAAATAGGAAACTTATAGGAATCATTGTATTTAAAAATACAAATCATCATACGTCATCATTGACCCTGACAGACAGTCCTAGCGTGATATTCGGGTACAAAATAAAAACATTTTATACAAATTTTTAAATTAAAATATTACAAAATACACTTATTATGAAAAAGAAAAAAAATGTTCAAAAGAAAATTAATTGTGTCATAAATCAACAAAATGATGCTACATATTATGTTACAAAACTCTCAATTATTTTAATTTTATATCTGAAATCTGTGCCATTTATTATCAAGATGACTAAGTCGATGTGATTTGATGGATGTCTTCAAAATTTGTTTCCACTGAATGATCACATGATTTTTCTAATCACCAATATTTTATCCCATCCCATTAAAATTTGTAATATTATTATTATTTACAACAATTTACAAATTATTTATGTTTATTTTTCTATGTACAAGTTTATAATGTGTTTAACTATGCAAGGTAATAAACATTATATAAATCATAAATAGATAATCAACATTATATAAAATTGAAAAATAATTTGGAATAGATTTACTCAGGTCAAAAGCATAAACATAGCAGAATATCTTTGTCATATTGATTACACATTTTTGGATTAATTTGCTGTAAAACTTTGACATCCATACTGTACTTTTAATTAAACTACAAGGGTGTTATTGCATTACCACAGCTAGATCTATAAACTGAAAACTTTGTTAGTAAATGTTTTATGGACCTGCAATGCACAACATGCAAACAGGTAATTCAGTCGCCGTTGTTTGGTACATTCCTTGTCAATTTATGGCGCAGAAGCTATTGTCAACTTCACTGACATGAATTTCACTTCAAGCATTCATTAGCGTTTTACCTCATTAAATTGTTGTTTTCTAAACTAACAAACTAATCTCATATGGAATTTACTCGTATTAGACTCACTATTAGTGCACTCAAATATTGTGCTTTTTAAATAAGAACTAATGGATTTTTACAACACATATTTTGATTGTCTTTATTAAAAAATTAGGATATTTCGAAACTTACGCTCAGCCGAAACTAGCGTTCATGAATTATCAGACCACTTTCAGCTTGTTTTGGGTGGTTTTTTGTCATCTACTTTTTTGATTTATAATATAAAGACTCTTTAATTATGTTTATGAGAGTTAATATCTAAATAAGCTACAAAGCTAGACTTGTGTATAGTTACGAATTCATGATAAAAGTAGCTAAATTATATACATTTGCAGGAATAAAGTATAAATGTGCATTTAAATCTAAGTAATACAAAATATAATTGGATATAAATTGTTTCAATACAAAGAAATATATACTAATAAGAAATAGTAGTAACTTTTAATTTTGTTTTTATTTAATTATTTATTTAATTATAATATAATTGCAGATTTGTTGTGACATTCTCAAACAGTCTCACAATCATTTTATTTTAATCTATTATCTTTAATTTTTTCTTATTCTGGTTCACTTTGGTGTATATTTAAACATTTGTGTATAAAAATTTGTCAATAAATATTTTCCAAGATTGACAGAGATTCCAAGATATGTATAACAAAAATAAATTGTACTACATATGACCACTTGTTAATCCAACTCAAGGATAATTGGGCCCCGGATAATCAGTTTGTTTTCCGTAGTTGTTTCTTTCTCTTTGGAAATTTTCAATGTGTTTTTTGTTGTTTATTTTACTTTAATGAATCCCCAGTAATCTTTTATTTCTGTAATACACTTTGCCTGCATACAAAGCTTGATGCCTCAGATTGACGATTAAACACAAGATGTCCTTTAGAGATTTTTAAAAATTATTTATTGAATTCAGTTAGACTCGGTTTACGGTACAACAAGTTCTTTGGAGTTAAATCTGGGGCTGGCAGTATCTATTGAATTCATTTGATCAATAATAAACTCACTACTACAATGATAAACACCTACTATTTGGGTATGCGTGCTCTGCACAATTTTATTTTTAGTACATGCAATCGATTGTATTGAAAAAAATTAGTTTTATAGGCCTGTGATCATTCTAACTTACCAGGCTGAGGAGTATTTGTCTTTAAAATATGTTTTAAGATAAGCTACTAAGTATAACTTACTTACACTTACTTGTTTACTTACATTGATACTTACACTTACTAACTTCAGCAAGACAAAGATAAGGTCAATATAAAAATCTATGAGGGTACTGATTTGTCAGCCGTTTGATTGGTTATGTGACTAATGCGAAGGCATTGACATGTTGGATGCACTCTATCGCAGTACGGTGCTATAGCACGATAACTCGCAGAAATAGAGTCTTCTGATGGCGAGGCAACAATACTTTTGCTGCGACTCGTTAATAATTTCCACTTAATTCGCTGTTACTGCTGACTTAATTAATATTATTAACGCATGTACAGTGAGCCCTCGTTTAACTCTTCATCAATTAACGCTGATTCGATATAATATGGTCTGTTTGAATCCCAAATACGATTTCACGCATCGTGTTTTTAGCAGGGAAATATTGTCCACGCTATTAATACAACTTATAGTTCTAATCATTGACGTTATTGTGTAAAAAAATTAATAAAAATCCTAATTTTTAGTCTTCATTAAAAATTAAAGCTAAGCTAAGTTAAACAAAAGTTTGCTAACCATAACTGAAATTGTGTATCAAATTTTGCACCCATCCTTTGCAAACGGAAGGAGACCAATAGCTAGCTTTTAAATTTTCTAACACTGAACAACTTATTTTTTGTGAGATATTCTTTATTGATAAGTGATTTATTTTCAATTTCAGCAACTTGGGAAATGTATACAAGGAGAGAGGTCAGCTTCAAGAAGCCCTTGAGAATTATCGACATGCTGTTCGCTTGAAGCCTGACTTCATTGACGGTTACATCAACCTAGCAGCAGCACTGGTGGCAGCAGGAGATATGGAACAGGCAGTGCAGGCATACGTGACTGCACTACAGTATAATCCGGTAAGCATTTTTCCCCCGCAATTTTTTAAAGCCATTTGCATTTGCTCACGGTTTCCTAACTTTATTCCAGTGAGATGTAATAACATTTATCTTAATTCAAAGGATTGAATTTTTGTAATTTAAAAAATAAATTAAATATAAATATCAAATGCATTGCAAGATATAAATTTCTGAAGTGTTCATATTTATATATTATGATTTAATTGTATTTGATCCTTGCTATGAAATTGCTGTTTTATATAGAAAAATCCAATTTTTATGAAATGTATATATTTAATTAATCAAAGTATTTGCCATTATTGTTAGCGCACTTTTGCCATTTCAATGGAAGTTCACTGATGCCTTTGCTATAGAAATCCTGGGGACGGAATCAATGAATTCGTTAAAAGTGTTTTTACTCGCTTCATCGGAATTGAGAAAAGTTATCCAAATTCTGAAAAAAATGTAAATCAGTCGACTAGAGCACTTGACAAATCTCGGTAGTTTGATAGCGAGCTTATCTATTATTGTTTTTTCTTTGATATCGCAGACACAGCGATATCAAAGAAAAAACAAACGAATAACTAATTTTGAAAAAGGAAAATCTAAATTCCAAATTCAAATTAATATGATATTAATTTGAATTTGGAATTCCAAGTTGAATGCAAGTTAATGAACTTCAAACTAACCAGTATTAGAAAACGGCAGTTTCAAAGGACTTATAAATAGGCATTAATTTAAATATTCAAATGTCATACAATCAAACCTCTACACTTTTCCATTCTTTCACTCAAGTCTTGTCACATCCATATTCATACATCCTCTCATGCAAGCTTTGTCCATTATCCAGTTTCTACTGCAGTCTCTACAATTACATTTTGTTGTTTCGACTCGAGAATTCTTTCCGTTTCAAAAGTGCTCATTCAAAATCTAATAAAATATTTTACAAAACAATTCATTACTCTTTAACTTTGATATCTCAGGTAAAATAATTTCTATAACCAAATGGAATTTAAAGCACTTCTCTTTTTGTAAGTTTCACAAACAATTGTTTGTCATCTTGTATTGTTCATTTTCTTCTGTTTTTACAAGTAATACAGTTGTTCTGCGAATCTTATTATAATATTATTATTTAATATTTATTTTTTCTATTTCAGGACTTGTACTGTGTACGCAGCGATCTTGGAAACCTGCTGAAGGCATTGGGCCGGCTTGAGGAAGCTAAGGTGCATTTTTAAATTAAATTTGTTAGGTTATTGATCTTATGTATGTGTTACAGTGAATTTGTATGTCTAGTGAATCTATATTTTCACTAGCAGAAATATATTTAAACGGTCGGGCAGTGAAAACATGTCAATCAATGAATTTACAGATTCACTGCGCAGTATGGGAAAACTATATTTTGTCCACGAATGCACACATTTCTCAAAGCTTAGCTTAGTCTAGGTTAAGTTAATAATATCCGGTCATATAATTTTGATATGCACAGAAAAAGTGGATAATGCAGTAAGAACCTTTTTCACGCAATAACTAAATCTTAAATTGTTATTCTAAGAAGTCAATCTCAATCTGGAAATAGACATCTGTCATAATCTGTCAAATTTAATTTTAATGACAGTTTGGAAATCAATATAATTCCACTAGTAAATATTTTTCACTACTTTGTATTAATTTCTATTGGTCAAAATCTGTTTGGATATGATAAGAATGACCTTGAATATAATTTCACTAAAATGCGAGTGAAAAGATAGACTCACTAGAAATACACATTCACTGTAATATATGCATCATCAAATTTTGTCAATGTCACAGCAGAAATATGAGTAAATATATGATTAATTAGTTTGGAGGTGATCTGTGTTAATAAGTAACTTAATTTAAATTGATAAAATATGATAAATAATATATAGATAGGTGTGAAAAAGGATTGATTGGAGTAAGTAAATGAATTTGTGATTGTTCTGACAGGCAAGTTACTGGATATAAGTAAATGAAGTTAAGTAGTAAGTAGTGATAATACAAGATGTGTTGAAGTTTAATTGCCAAAATCACAGATATAGTGTTTTAACAAATGATGAAAAAATAATACAGACTTCAATAATTCTAAAAATTATGCAATAATGCATGCATTTGTTATTTCCTCATGGCAGATGTGTTTGCTAATTAAAATTTCAAAAATCCTCAGTGAGCATGTGCAAAGGTAAAAGCAGAACAAAAACTTGAAATAAGAGTATAGCTTCTTGTTCTTGGGTTTCAATTCATGGGATTGGTTTGCAGCAAGGCACATCTCCTTCTCCATTCCGCTCGGTTACCAGAGATCCTCTTAAGCTCTGTGTAGTAGTCACAATTCATATCTTGGCACACTTGCTATTCACGGTGAGGGCGCCCTCTGGCAATTTTTCCCTCTACCATTCCCTCCGGTATAGTTTTTAGAAGATTTTCATGGCGTAAAACATGCCCCATCCATTTTGCACGCCTTAGAGATGGTATTCATCATGTGCCTGGTTTCATCGATCCTGCTGAGAACCTCTTCATTCGTAATGTGGTCTCTCCAAGAAATTCCTAGTCTGTAGGTCCACATCTCGAAGGCTTCTAATCGTTTTTTTTCTCTGTCACCAATGCACCAAGTCTCACATCCTTACAGCAAAATACTTCACATATAATTTTATTAATTGCTTGCGGAGCTTTAGGTTTATATTTTTGGATTATAGCATTTTATGAGTAATTTTTTTTTTTATCTTATATCCTATTTACTTTCTTTTTCGTGGATTATTTTCACCATAGAGTATATTTATTTGCAGGTCAATCTGATAAAATTTCTCACAAATACTGTATTAATAGAGCATTTTATAACATTTTTGTAAGCCCTTACTTTAGCGTACATTTATTTTCCAAAACCTCTTTGAAATCAAAATCGATTTGCTTAATTAACCAATCCTGACCTTCTCAATTCTAAATCTGAGGAATGTTATTAATCTTAGACTTAATTGGCATCTGTGGGTACTAAATTAGCCATCTACCGACAAAAATCAAACTTTTTTGTATGTACAGAATGTAGAATTATTAATCCTGACAAAAATTTCTTGGTTCTCCCATATTTCTATCAATGGGACAATCTTTCAACTTCCATTTTAACATGTCACATTAAAATACCCTAACGTAACTAAGTGCACACTTACTTAGTACAATTAGTTATTAAAACTGAAAAGATTGCCATTATTTTCCTAAAATAAACCTAAAGAAAGTGTTAGGGTGCCTACTCACGGATGACACTTTACTCTTGAAACTTATGGAAAAGACAATGTGGAAGTCATTTGTTGTCACATATGTATATTTTATTGTATACAAAGAAAAATCTGATGGATTTCTAGCATTACTGTCAAATCTTCAAGACATACTCTTAGCACATCAGTACTTTAAGCAAAACTTATCAAATCTGTTTTTTCCTTTTTTTGTATAGTGGAAAAATATTCCAGATAATTGGAAGTGGAATGAAATCCTAGATTATTTATTGATCATGCTTAAAAATACCAAAAATACCAATGATGTTTTCAACTATAAACACATGTTGGGCATTATGATCAATATGGAACATTTTTGTTTTAAAAAATATTTTTTCAAGACTTAAAATTTGTTCCTGTTAATCGTATCCCGGATAATTGGAAAAATTGTCTGCTATTTTATTATTCTGCCATTTTCTCGGTTATTCCGCCACATGTCTCCATCCTCTAGTTCAGCGTTTCGTATCCCATATCAGGGTTCATCATTATGATTTATATTGCTGATGGGTGTGATTGCATAGCATGTCTATATTAATTTTTGATCAATACTTTCAAAGTTGTATGTTTACAAGGATCTCAAATATTAATATATCATATATTAATCAAATAAAATAAAAGTTGATTAATGGTATAATTTTTCGGAAAATGTTATACTATTACAATGTGTAGATTAAAGTGTCTGTCTGTACGAGGGGGTATTAAAAAATATTGAACCTTTGGTCAGCAGAAATTCATTTATTCACACAATCTACACTTACTCTAACTCTTCAAAGCAGTTCCTTTATAATGCAGGTAATGCACACACTTCTCCCAGCGATTCCGCCATTGTCGGAAGTACTTATGAAACATCTTTTGGAATGGTTTTCAGCTGGGCCATCGTGATCCGTGTAATGTCTTCCCTCGATTGAAATCAGGTTATTTTCAGCGGTATTTTTAACTTAAGGAAAGCTAAAAGTCTCACAGACGCATGTAAAGCTGTGTTTGACCAAGAAAGTCTGAAGTAGATGCATTATCGTGGTGGGGCTGCCAACTCGTTGCTTCCAATGTGTACACAAATGTAATGGTTGTGCCTTGTGGTGCGTACTCGTGATGTACCCCCTTCATGAGCACGACTCCATGACATTGACATTTCTGCAGACCTGCCGTGCTTTCATTAGCATCGGGGAAGGTGGGTGTTTCCATTGTGAGGATTGCATCTTTGTTTCTGGGTCATACCCATTAAGCCATGACCCATCACCAATGATAGTGGTTTTCAGGAAGTTGAAGTTATCGTTTGCTTTGTGCAGCCTGTCCTGTGTGATTTCTAGAGTTGCTTCTGCTTCACTGTTAGCGGCTTAGGCACGAATTTTGGAGACACTCTTCAAGTATAAATCCTCAGTCAATATTGAATGTACCAATCCAATACTTACTCCCACATCATTCTCAAATTATCAGGCCATAATTTGACCAAAGTCCTATCGGGACGTAGTTTGCTGTTCATTGATATGCGGAAATCTTTGAAGCGTTTGTACCACTCCTTTATCTTCAAGAAAAATTTTATGCAATATCACTGCTCAAGTCGTTCTGTCACTTCATAACAATTGACAGTCCAACAGGCATTAACTACACTTCTTCACATAAAGACTGACTACCGGGGACACCTTCTGCAGGTGGGAAAAAAATTCATGCATGCGGAAAGAATACCACCCGTGCTTCATTTGTTTGGGCCGAAAAAATAATGGTTCAATATTATTAGTACACACCTGCCATATCATCTACATGATGAAGTAAAGCATTAACAATTGTAGTTTATTTTGTAGCATAGTCTATAGAATTATGAAAGGTTGCTTAGACAATTTGGCCGTATGAGTGAGAGTAAGGTAAATAAAATACATGTGTCAAATGTTAAACACAGCAGGAAGAGGGTATATCCATGAACAATTTGGCTAGCTGAATCAGTAATACATACTACATATTGGAGAATAGCGATTTTTAGAAGCTTCAACAATCGAAGGACATGCTTGAGAGAGTGTGTGAAAGTAAATGAGTTATGCACGGTGTGCTAGGAAAGATGAATGTAAAGTTCTATCTTATCTGTTTGGTAGCAATTTTTTTTAAATTTATGCCCATGGGAAATGAAAATAATATTTAATATAATCGAACAATTCTGGGCACTGTTATTCAAAAATAAATAATAATGAGCCTCGATAATCTGAACAGCCAAAAACCAACCCCTGTTCGGACTCACAGATGTTAAATAAATAAAACTGCTGTTTCTTTTAGAAAATTATATTTAATGACTTCTAAACAACAAAATACATTTACTTAGTCATAAACTAATCAATTTTAGTCTGGCAGGTTATATTTATCGACCAAGAAAAAGCTTTGTGGTTTAGTTTACGAAGCAACATCTTTTCGGATAACTAGAGCTCATTTTCATTTTAGTCCTATTCGTCATAGTCCAAGCAAATATTAAGTGCTGATATACGTGATGACCATGGGAAATTTTCTTGACATTTTGAGTAGAATAATCGTCAATAGAATAGTCATTTACAGACTCGTGAATCCCTTGCGTAAGTTGGGCTATAATCAATATTATTACATCTGCCATAACATTTTGAAATTAGATTATTTTGATGAATTGGCTATAATTCAATAAATAAACAAAGCGTAGTGTAAAATATATTTTTAAAAATGATTCTAAAATACACATTAGTAATTTTCTATACTATACTATCTATAACATTCAAACAAAATTACACCATTTATAATATATAAAAACTTTCATATAAAATATATATTTTATATGATATAATATAAAATATATATTTTATCTGATATAACATAAAATATAAAAACAATAAATATATATTTAATTAATAAAAACTTACATTCGACACTTCCTTTCTTGGTCCTGGTCCTCTGCACTAGCAACCTTTCAAACAGGGATGTATACTCCGTATAATGAAAAAAATCAGTGCATAACTATAAATATATCTATCTAAATTTAAAAACTAAATAAAAAATATATCTACATTTGAATGTGAACCTTTAATAAATCAAATTACGCAACTTGGTCTGACACCCATAGTTACCCGTACTAAAACTAAATAAAGTTTTATTCTTAATGGTAGTCCAGAGAACCCAAAAGGTTGGATACATATGATTCAGCGAAAGAAATAACAAATAAAGTTCTGCACATATTTCTCAAAATCTATCCCAAATGTAAACAAATTAAACCATGTTCTGAATGCGGTTTTTGTTCGATCTGGCAGGTTGTGTTTTCAACTTAAAAACACAAATTTTGTATTTGGAACGGACTTGAATACTTATACTAATACAAACTTAATACTACTACCATTCATTACATTGCAAATGAATAAAAAACCTTTAAAAATTTAATTCTCTCTTCTTGATTTTGATCTCGTCCCTTAAGATTTTACTGTAAAATCAATATGCGCCTGCTAGTCATTCTACTCTGCATACAAAATACAATGGACATTGAATAAAAGTTTGCTCTGAGCTCAATTCTATACCGTTACAATGTTAATAAAATGTTTTCACAATAACAGTTATCTTTATTGTGATTTTTTAATTTAGTGATCAGTATGTGTGTGGAGTATGATATTTTGGAATGTATATCCATATGTATGGAATCATTGATATTATTTATTTATTCGATATTATTATTTCGTGTTGCGATAATAATCAATTATAACAGACTTTTTATCATGATAATAGCAGGGCTGGATGATTGTGAGAGAATATAAAAATATATAGAAGAAGAATATACGAAATTCTAGTATGGAATGAATTTGAGGAATCGAGCGTATGATGAGGTAACGTATCTTACCCTGCCCTGTGGGAGTGTTGAGAAAACCAAAACATAAATTTGGCTTATTGGATTTCATTAATTAATTTTTCAATATTTTTATGTGTGTTTTGAGAACACAATTACTTGATTTATCCACTGTGGTATTATTATTTAATTAACATAAATTATAGAAGTCTCACAAAGAAGAAGCTATAGATAGCCCAGGGCTTACATGGGTATGAGCTGGCTAAGTGATCACACAAAATTCACTAATTCCATCATAAGAACATCCACACATTTAAATTTTTTTGAAAATTGTATATATGTTCCAAATAAGAATCATACGTATATTTTAAGGGGCTATGCTAGTGACATCTGTTGTCTCTTCTCATGAAACAATAAACATAGATTTCTCAGCTGGTAATGGTACTTCTGTATTTTTAATGTGGAGTATTAAGTATTATCGTACAAAAGACTTCCATACATTTTTCTCATATAATAGCTTCGTCTCTGTGAGACTTCTATAATTTATCTTAATTAATAAATTTTCCATTGAAGAATTTTATGTACATAATTATTGTTGAAGCTTTAAGTACTTTTATAAATGTAAATGTAAAATAAGTTTTGGATTTTATATCACACTAAATGTTTGTCTTCATTACAATTTTGATATCCTATTCTGTAATTAGCTTAAACGTTAAGCATAAACAATAAGCAAATGTAAATTTTTAGTCACAATTTTTATTTTTTTATTTATATAACATTGAAATAATTACTAATTAAAATATATTTTATTTTTTCAGGCGTGCTACCTCAAGTCTATTGAGACGCAACCTAACTTTGCAGTGGCTTGGAGTAACTTGGGATGTGTATTTAACTCACAAGGTGAGATTTGGCTTGCGATTCATCACTTTGAGAAGGCTGTGGCGTTGGATCCGAATTTTCTCGACGCCTACATCAACTTGGGGAATGTTCTGAAAGAGGCTCGAATCTTCGATAGGTAAGTGAATATTATTTGAAACTTTATGCGCTTACTCGCCATGACTTTCTTGGATTTATTGACTGCCTGAATAAAACAGTATTCATGTTCGTTTCAAAAATATTGTAATGCCTCTTTACCACGCAAGATTTATTTACCATACGAAAATATTTTAAATTACTTCACCTATATATTTCATGAAAAATTCAATAACACTGTTAAACATTTGTCGTAGTTATATAAATGTTAAAAATTTCACACTGTATACACTGGAATGGAACTGTTCAGATTCGGAAAAAATTAAATCTTTTTCTTGTTCCACACATAATTATTTTTTCACAAATGTTGGTGCAATCCTCATAATCGTTGTACATACCTCGCTAAGCACATACGATGCTTTTCTAGATGATAAGCGCTAAATGAAACAGCGTTAAACTCGATAATTTTAACACATAGTGTCAATTTCAGTGTCAGTGCCGATAAATTGGCTTTTATTAGACACATGGTTAATAAATGCTTAATACATACACATTTCTACATAAATATATGTATAAGATGGTATGTAGAAAGCCTCTTAACCATTACCTACCTCGCTAGGTATGTAGAAATAGCTATTCTAAGGTAGATAGCAAATAGGAAAAGGAAAACACGTTTCTTGTTCTTCCTTGCACTGTCTCAACTCATTGCCTAGGTGGGCTGTTGGGGTCGGCTCTTCTCATTCTCATTCATATCTTCTTCGGTTCTGGTACTCAACCTTTTTTTTATTCGGGCTACATACACACGTTTGCTTAATTACGCGGACCGCAACATTATATTAAAATGACGAAATAAAATTCATATATGAAAAAACAGTATTGGTTGAAACCCGTTTGATTCAAGATTAGAGCACCGCCACTTGATTAACAACAAATATTTTTTCTAACTATAACATAATTGATAATTATACTTAACGTTTATCAGCATACCGACACTACCAGCTCACACATTAGCAATAGGTTATTTCCCCATATGAAATTTATTTGCATCAATCTATATACTCAAAATACAACAATGAAAAAAATAAAACTCCAAACTAACGTATATCCAAGCGTTGATTTTTGTTTGGCGTCTTAACAGAAGCAATACACTAATAAACGCATACGAAAACATTATTTATAAGTACGAATTCCAACACCTAATTACAGATGTAAAGATTATAAATGAAATTAAAAAATTATAAATGAAATAAATGCCCAGAGTTGCATAGACCACATTGTGGCGGGAAACCTTTAGGACACAATGCATTCGAAATACAAATAAAAATACAATACCAGTTCGTACAAAGATTTAGATTTACTCAAAATATTGTGTGAATTATTTTATTGAAAAAAAATAGGAATAATATTTATTATTCAAAAAAGCATACGACACACTGAAACACGATATTTTACTGATAGTAATGAGATGAATGTGGAATACAAGGACCACTTAAAATGGCTAAAAAATTACATGACTAGCACAAAACTATGTATGGTTGAAATAACAAATTTGTTCTTAAACCATAGAAATCGCCGATTTTAAAATGACAGGAGTTTGTCTTTTTGTTCGCTCGTATTTCAAGATATTCACCGTATACATTATTTCAAGGCATTCAAGATATTAAAATACAAGATTAAATCACGTTCCTGATAATAAATGTGCTTCGGGCCACATATAAAAGCTTGGCGGGCTGCAGGTTGAGTCTAGTCCATTTCTCTGTAAGATTTTGGAGTATTGAGTTATCCAGGAGTTCTTTGATCTTCCTCTGGATGACTGTCGGTGAAGCTCCATACACATTGCCTGCTTCACAGTGTGGTCTGGTGGTCTCTGTCTTATGCGGCCATACCATCTAAACTGTCATTAAAACCATCATGTTGTTTGGGTTCCTTGTTTCAACTTCTAAATTTGAATTTCTTGCTCTGCCAGTTCTTGCTATTGTTGTTAATGCTCTCGCCAAAAACCTGTAACTCCTCAGTATCCTATTCATCTACATCTCTTAGTCCTGTTGTATCAATTACTTTGACAATTTGGCTAGCAGTAAGCACTTCTCTTCTTGGATACTTCTGGGTGTACTTTCTTCCACACTCCATTATTATAATTCTTGCCAAGCGAGGTCAATACTGCACGTGCACGGCACGTGACGATGGCAAAACACAAAAAGATTTTTTTTTTGATGCGAGAGGAAAATGCACGGACTTACCTCAACACTTCCTACTTTCTTTTTGTCCTCGAACTTCCGGGCTGGTTCACACTGGAGAAACGTCTGCCAATCTTGTGTTTAGTTAGTTTTCTGCGGCAATCTCTGCGTCATTTTGAGTTTGAAAAAATACACATAAGTCGATCAAGTTAAATAATTGCTATTTGTAATGTTGATTCGCACTGCGAGGCTTTCGAATTTTAACTGACTCTCGTAAGGTGCGAATACACTCACAGCTGGTAGGCATTGCGTTCGTCCTGCATTTTAGGTAGGTAGGTAAGAAAGTTTTATAGGAACGATATATTGGGATGGGATTAATAGGAAATCAGGTAAAGGAGAACAATGCCATGCACCAACACTGCCCATGCGATCCATGATTTTATTTTTTTCCCAAATTGCATAATTGATTACTTATTTGCATCGCGTCAAAAGTTGTTGAAATGTTCGAAGAAGATAATATGTCTTTATATTTGGTATGATTCCCTTATCCGTCGGCTGAATTAGCGACATAGTGTTGGATGGTAGGAAAACTACTCCAACCGGAATGTGAGTGCTTAAGTCGGACAAGTGGATCATTAGTACCAGTGTAAATTTTGATTTTTTCTAGGTTTCTCGCAGACTATGTTCTATTGAATCAGCATTGATTGTGGAAGCGCTAAAAAAGTCTTGCTGTATTTCACATTCATATTTATTATACAAATTTTTATTCACGTTCATTGCTTGTGGCTTTTGACATTACCCTCATTTGAATTTATTTGATTATACCAAATAAAATAAATAACCGATCCTTTGTAGGATTTCACCTTCGTTATTCATCGTCCTGACTTGCTTGTTTAATATATTTTAATTTAAGGAAAATTTTCTTCATTTCATGTTAATGCTTATTTTCTTTTCACAATTTGCATTTCCACATTATACGGTTGATTTTCCAACTTCTCTTTTGATTGAAATTATTAATTAAATTTTTAAATCAGTTTGATTATGAAACTCTGATATAATTCTCTTTTTAGTTTCATATTTTCTGAAAGTCTATATCTTCATTTGTTCTTCCATCCGTAATATATTATCTATGTTTTAATGTTACAATTCTACGTTCAATTGTCTCGTCTGTTAGGATAAGTCATCATAAAATTTTTAGGAAAATTCGCATTATTTATTTTTAATTATTTTAGTATATTACGATTTAAATACATTTTTTATGTAAATTTGTTCTTAGAATACTGTCTGCTTTTTTTTCCTTTACAATTATTTCACAAAACATTCAAGTTTATTTTACATTGCATAAATATATGTATATTACAAATCGATTAAATTTCACAGGACTCAGATTTATATTAAAAACAATAATATCATAAATCAACATATGTGGGGTATAAAAGTGAAGGCAGCAATATCAAAAAAAAAATTAATGCAATTATCGAGAATTACTAATTTATAATGTACTGAATTCGAGATTTTATAGAGAACAGCACCTATAAATTTATAGGAAACATGATTTTGAAAGGGATAGATTCACAAAATCTAAATACAATACATTCAAAATATTTTTTTTATTTTTTGGAGATTGCTGCCTTTGCTTTTATACCCCACATATATTATAGATGTCTCAGAGATGAATCTATATCTTTATATGGGAAAGTAAGTCTTTTTATGTATTCATAGGACTTACGGCCTATCGTACGCCTAACTTAAGTGATCACTTTACACAATGTAACGTTCACCAATTCCACCCAGATAGACTACCACGTCTATCAAATTTTTGGAAGTTGTTTGTATGTTTAACTTGCACAACTTGCTTTGTATGTGAGTTGTATTTTTACTTCCCACAATCCGACACAGATGTCACTATTGATAATGAGATTTTTCAAAGCAATATTTAAAGAATATTGCTTTAGAATATTAATAATTTTGAAGAATCTCATACATCATATTTGTGTATATGAGATTCTTCAAAATTATTAACATTACTCTAGAATATGACTGAAAATTATTTAAATTTATTAACTAATTTTTTGACCAGTTTAGTATATTCAGAATATTTTGAGGATGTGCAATTTTTTCAAGAACACAATACATACATATATATAGTTTCTGTTTATGAGACATGTATAATATGTGTTGATTAATGATGTCCCCCTGGGGATAAAATACAGCATTGTGTTCTTGAAAAAATTTGGACTTACTCAAAATATTCTAAATAATAACATATATTCAAGTTTATGTTTACTGGGGTATTATGCCGTGTTGTTACGACCTTTCGGGCCGACGTTTCGGATCCCATTGCAGGGTCCATCATCAGGGCTGATGTGTTGTCTTGAATGTTGGTGTTGTGGTTAAGTATTGGCTTGCAATACCGTGCCGAAGTCATGATGTGTTGTATTGTGTTGTATGTATGATTCATCTGTTGTCTGATCACTATCTCTGCGGAGTCTGCGACGAGAATGAGTTTGAAGCGCCGGATACCAAGATGTTTTTAATTTGAACATTATACCGGATACCAAATTAAAAACATCTTGGTATCCGGCGCTTCAAAGTCATTCTCGTCGCAGACTCCGCAGAGATAGTGATCAGACAACAGATGAATCATACATACAACACAATACAACACATCATGACTTCGGCACGGTATTGCAAGCCAATACTTAACCACAACACCAACATTCAAGACAACACATCAGCCCTGATGATGGACCCTGCAATGGGATCCGAAACGTCGGCCCGAAAGGTCGTAACAACACGGCATAATACCCCAGTAAACACAAACTTGAAGATTCTGAGTGGCCGTGAAAACCTAAGAACATTCTTAATAACATATATTTTCTACAATAACATATATTTTCTTTTAAATTGTGGCGGATACAATTTCATATTTTCGTTTCCATGTTTTTGTGATATTAAATGCCAGTCAATCTGAATGGATGTAATAGTTTATTATGTATAAATGGCATGCACCTACTATTATTAGTATTTTCAATCTGCAGAGCGCTTGCGTTAGTGACTCCATAAGCGTATTTTTAATTGTTAACATACGTACATTAAAATATGAACGTTTTAATTATAATGTTACTATAAAACATGTGCCCATAATTTTAATTATTAGTAAACAATGAGACTTCTAAAATATCAGATTTTAAAAAGCAAAAACGTATCTAAACTTCGCACATTTATTTATTTTTGATATACAGGGTGTAACAGTGCTAGTCCACAATACTTTACAGGGGATCATTGCCTTGATTATTAGTCGAAAATGTTCAAGCAACCGTGACCTAACATCAGTAGTTAAAGAGATATATTGAAAATAGATTTTTTTACAAGATTTTTGTCATTTTATTTGAGCTGTATTGAAGTGAATGAATTTTTCATAATTGATACAAGCTGTTCTAATCTTAGAGTATATACAATCTTGTATAGATTGTATATACTCTAAGGTTCTAATGATATTTCAACTTTTCACAAAAAATAAGTCAGAAATATTGAGAAAAAAATGCAAATTTTGATATTGCATATCTCAATAACTATTGATTTTAGATTATATGCTTGAATGTTTTCGACTCATTATCCATGCAGGAATCCATCTGTAAAGTTTTTGTTACTACGAGATACCCTGTATATTAAATTAAATTAAAGTATCCCGAAAAATTGATAATAAAAAATATATAAGTGCAATAATTACGTCAAAAAAATTCAATGTATTTTTTATGTATCGAATTGGAGTAGCCCCTTATAGGAAATAAGTGCGAGTCTTATTAATAAATCTTCTTTTATGAATTTTGCGTATTTAAATCCCGCGCCAAAACGTCGGATTGATTTAAAACACGTGCCGATGACGCATTTAAGAAAATTCTCATCTCTAATTTTTACTGTCGTAGTTGTGAAAATTGATTATAACGAGCTTTGCTGACGAGAATAGCGATACAACATTTTGGACACAAAACAGAACTCAGTTATACGCTTTGACGATCGGCGGGGCGATTTCGCGATTCCATGAATCAACATAATTAACTTAAAATTTCGTAGTTTTTAACCGGTGACACTCACCGTTATTTGAGGTTTGTATCTGATTGCGTCCACGATTGGTAGCTGATTTTTTGCAATTCGACGGGCAATCATGAGTACTAGATAATAATAGTTATCAATCATCGATACAAATTCCAAATAACTGTACCGAAAATAACTGGTTAAAATAACCGGTTTAACCATCCCTAAAATTTCCACAATACATAATCTTATATACCAGGGGCGTGCAATGGGAACATCGCAGCATGACTTTTGGAGAAGCGGTGGTGGCTACGGCTAAAATACATAATTTATTTTGTTTTATTTGTGACTATTTAATTTATCGACTATCGGAGTAATTAATAAATAATCACTTCGCTTACTGCTATTTTAGTATAATAGCAGTAAAATAGCAGTAAGCGATTATTTATTAATTACTCCGATAGCCAATAAATTAGATAGTCACAAATAAAACAAAATAAATTATGTATTTTAGTATTGAAATTTACAACAATGTTTGTGTTTCAGTTGGTTGAGGGTTAGGAAATTATAATTAGCAGAATTTTGCAATTCTAATAAAAATGTAACTGGTAAAATGAATTGTTTAATGGCGTATTCTGAAAATAAAAAGATAGTTATTTTGGCGATTGTTACCCCAACACTTAACAATAGACAATACGTAGATTTACGACAGCCCGCATTATTACGTGATTATTACCCCAAAACTAAAAAAATAACGATACTTTGTTTATTAATCCCGTGCAATTAATGAGTTAATTACATAATTAATTTACATTTTTGCAATTTTTATGAGACCTTTGGAAAGTAGTCGTGAATCGACATGTTCTAATTAGAGTGATATGTTGATCGAGGGAGGAAAGTGGAATGAAAAGGATTCATAAATAATTGTCATTAACAAGGCAGAAAACAGAAATTGTTTTGTGTTTTTATGTCTATATATACGATGATCTAACATCACTTTTCAATAACCAACAGTTGTGCAGTAATGGCACATGAAACATTTTCAATTAAAATAGGTACATCAATATTTTGTTACACATTCATGGAACGTAATGTGTGGGTGGTCTTAAAAAAGACCTGTTTATTTGACGTCGAAGTGATATTTATATCATCACTCAAATCAGTCTACAGTTTTATCTAAAATATAAGTTTTTGATGAATATTATATAAAATAAGTATTAATATTATTTTTAAACTTGGTAGAAATCAGTTTGCTTCAATGTTAGATTTATTGATATTTGACAGATGTCTTGACGTTTCTGCATTTTTGATTGTTGGGACAACAATCACTTGTTATTGTCTTGTTATTTTCAAAATACGAACGTACCGGAAAAACATGTGCGTAATACTTCCTTGTTTACTACTCGTGTAGTTCTTAATGAGTTTGCTTTGTCCGTGCAATTGTGCTGCAACCAATTTCTGAGCCAAAAAATTCGTTTCATCTGCGTGCAGTGGTCACTCGCTCTTGGCCGATCGGTGTGGCCTTCCTCGCGCTCATTTTAGACAAGTGTCTTATTGTGTGGGAGGGGGGCAGGGTTGGCAGTAGGACAGTCATTCAATTCAACTCAAAAAATGATTATGAAACTGTGGTAAATGAAAGAATTACTTTACAGCTCTCTGGACGTTTTACAGTAAATAAGAAACCACTAGGTAGAAAGGTTAAGATGCCGGTTGATCATATTCGAAAATTCGCGAAATGGCATTACCTATTTAAAGGACGACACGACCGCTAGACAGCGGGCATTGCAGTGCGAATTATAAGCGGCAAGTGAAATACATTACGAGAGTGCAAATATTCTGGAATGACGAGCATAAAGTGTCCCACAGACTAGTGATTAGTGCGAAATTAGTGTGAATGAAAGAACAGTGCTTCCGTTAAATTCGTATTCAGTCACTTGTTAAAATTGTTTTCGAAATTATATATGATTTAGGATATGATATGGATGTGATTTTTTGTAAAGTTGTGTCTTCAGTCCATTTAAATAAAGTTTCTGTTACACTGTTCAGTATAATAACACTTTTGGTCCTGCCAACGCAAATGTCCATTCACTAAGCTTATTTTTTATTTATAACCAATATTTAGGGTGGACTTTCAGGGTGGACATAGGCTATAATATATTATCCCGTTAAAATAAAAGGGCTCTTTGTGGTGACTTATTTTACAACTAAAGTCCACGAAAAAATGGTCGAGCGATGCGTTTTTTACGAACGCTGCCTTAACGGTAAGAGGTATTGAAATATTTTCTACAGATAAGTTATAGAACTCAAAAAGTTCGCGACGACATATATCTTATCTATATGTTAAGGTTAATACATAAATTCACAAAATATGACTAAAAGTTAATAAAAATCTAGGCGTGCGAAGCCGCGCAAGGAAGCAAATTTTTTATATTCTTCTGGCAATGATCTAATTGGATCTACAACCCTTCTTGTAGCTGAAGTAGATGCTGACCTCAGAGCTTGGCGTCTATCATTCGAGTAGTGAATCAAGTAACAAATATGACCTGAAGATGAACACTCGTAAAACAAAATTATTTATTGTATCAAAAAACAAAATCCAGTAATTGTTTTCTCGTAACATATATATAAAAACATTCTTAAAATATTTTTTAACAATTAATATTTAAAAAAAATATATTTTTAAATAAAATGAAAAATTTTCTAACGCAGTTTTGTCAACGCTAAATAAACATAATCTATGTTAAAATGTAGTTTTTTAAGTTACCGATCTTCTATAAACTTATTGATGTATCGCATGAACTGAGAAAATACAATAACATTGCCGCAGTTCTACGATATAAGTCTACGAGTCTACGGATATTTGATCCAAAGACAAAAAGTCTACTACAAAAGGCCCGCGCGATATTAGATTCAACGACACCATCGGGCGTATTCTGAAATAAGTAATATTGCTATTCTGTATCTTGACGGTTATTGTACAACATCTCCGATTTTAACGTTTTGTGTTTGACAGTTTTAAAATTAATGAATTCAATCAATTAGAAAGCTCAAATTGTGAATGACTTAATGTTTGTTTTCGTTTTAGAGCTTTCTGATTGATTGAATTCATTAATTTCAAACCTGTCAAACTTAAAACGTCAAAATTGGCGGCATTACAGTGTTATACAATAACTGTCAAGAGACAGAAATAGCAATATCGCTTATTTCAGAATTCGGCCGATTGACAACACTTCAATCAAAATTTCAAAATGTCTGTTGATGAATTGATAATGGTGACGAAATCATTGAATATGCTCCTTCGTAAACTTTTAAAAAAGTAGCCGATCAAAAGTACAGTATTTTGTAACTGGCCTAGGCCCGAAAACCGAGTCAATATTTAAATGATTTAAAGGTTGAAGTACGCCTTAAAAGTGTAAATTTGTACTGCAAATTTCGCTTTAAAAGCGTACCTTACTTAACCTTTAAATCATCATCTAGCTGAAAGTACATATCGCACTTTTGTTTAGCCTAACCTAATTTTATTTTTTTATTATTTTTTATTTATTTATTTATTTATTTATTTATCTTCATCTTGTTACATGACAGGAGATGGAGCCGCTCATCTCACTAGGAAGAACCTGTGCCGAGATGAGCAGCTGAACAATATAGTTAGAACAAAAAATAATAAAGATATACTACAAAATACTATATAACTATAAAATTAATTAATTAATTAATTGAGTATATAAATATAAAATGTTAAATTAAATTAAAAATTAAACCTTATGTATTTTTTGTTATAATCCACGAAAGGTTATATCGTCGGGGATAGTGCAAATACGCGTAACTAGCATTGGATAATTCCGCGTATCTGATAAAAGTAGCCAATTTGAGATTTCGCGATAGTGCACGTAAGCCACATTTTTAACGCCTGTTGCGATCGACCAGTACATACATAGAACACATGAATTAATACTTTCTGTAAAATAATGAAACTAGTAGCTATTGAAATAAGAAAGTTATATCGTTTTAACTTTCTTCTGTAAAACTGGGTCTAGTGTAGATACGCGCTATTTTGCACTATTCCCGACGATATGCAATATTTTCGTCAATTGATTCGATCAGGTACGTTTTTAAGAATTTCTGAAAGAGTATGAATACAATCAATGATTTCGTCAACATTGTCTTCAAGTTTGTGTTTATTGGGATATTATGCCGTGTTGTTACGACCTTTCGGGCCGACGTTTCGGATCCGTAACAACACGGCATAATACCCCAGTAAACACAAACTTGAAGATTCTGAGTGGCCGTGGAAACCTAAGAACATTCTTAGTCAACATTGTCAATTCATTAATTTATTGAAAGCTCTTTGCAATTTTGTTTGTTTTCATTTTGTCGTTCGTTGGATTTATTGTCGCACGGGCCTTTTGTCGTTGGATCAAATGTCGTGCCACGTGTACCGACGCAATATAAAAGCGCTTGCATAATTTAGATCTTGACATCATTTTGCAATAAGCCGCGTTTAATAAAATGGAAGCCAAACTGAGCGTATCGAGCAGGAAAGAAAGCTCGCTGAAAGCTAAAAGATTATTGGAGAATTCTGCTTCACCTAGATTTCTACGTATCTACATCGAAAATATTATCCACTGGTATTTTACATAACTGTGTCCTGAGCATATGTATTCGTCAGCATTTAAATGGGGTATTCTTGCACTCAATTTAAAGTAAAATGTGTCAAATGCAAATGTATATTTTTCATTGTATAAAAATAATGGAAAGTCACACAACGATGATTTTTTGGTACCTAGTAGAACTACCTACCTAGTAGATCTACAAAAAAATTATATTCTTTTGACGGGCCATGGATGAGTGGGCTAAGGCGTCTTCTAATGCAGGTTCGATCTTCCGGCTGGCCCGTGGACCACTAAAATACTTATATACATAGACATGAACTAACGTAAACATTATTTATTAACTTTTTTACCGCCATCTGGTGAAATATTCCCGATGATTTTTACCTCGGTATCTGCGTAGTGTAGTAGAGATGGGTCGTTCATGAACGAACTGTTCTTTTAGAATAGTTCATTTTATTGAACGAACGAACGGTATAGTTCACTTTAGTGAACCGTTCACTAGTTGAAAATTAAATCGTTCATCAATTCCCAAATCTCTATTTCCTTGGCTGAAATCTTTGGAACCTGAAAGCGCTCCCTTCCCACCATAGCTAGCGAAAATTTTCTGACTGAGAAGCGAACATTTCACTCGGATTTTTATTTTTTGGAAATTTCACCCCCCCCCTGCCCAATAATTCTAATGAACGATTGAATTATTCAATGTGAATAATTCTTTGACCGAACGAAAGTTCAGTTTACTGAACAAAAATTCCCATCTCTACTGCGAAGCTAGCTCGATAGATGTCGCGAATGACGTACGTCTCTGCCGACGTAGAACAGGTATCTGTAGTCTGCGGATATCTCTTTAGTTGTCGATTTTTGCGGCTGGTTCGTTTCGCGATTCATCGCGTTCAAATAGCTCTGCATTTCGTTGTACTTACCGTTCGAGGTTGTGTTGTAACAAGGGATGCGCTGTTTATTTTATGTATGTCAAAAAAATATAACTTCTAACGCGCGTACGTAAGTACACGCAATCTTTTTTTTTTATTCAGTTGATCAACTGCCAGCCCTAAGTGGGAGACAATTTGTTATTTTTTTCCTTCTGTGATGGTTACGAGAACACGTGCTGATTGGTGGTTGACCATCTGTTCTGACCTACATACAGGCACACATTTTCCCAAATTGTCGACGTGAATTATAAATATAAATAAATCCGTTTCCCATGGATTGCCTTTATTTGTTTCTTTGCTGAATTACGTTTAATATTTATTCTATTATAGTCACCGGACTTAAAAAGCACTGGAGTTCTAAAATAAACTTTGCGTTTTTTCATTTCTTTTTAAATGAAATTTGACATTAATTAAATTGGCTTGTTTATAATACATGATTTTAGTTACCGCTTTTCCTTAGGATTATTAGATAATTTCAGTGAAGCCGATGTATATTATGATTATTTTTTCTTACCGAAACACTTATCGTTAAAATATCCCCCTTTATGAACAAAAAAGCTATGTTTAATAATGACCATTTCTGTCAAATTTTATGGTAAGTTTTGTAAGTAATTTCGGAATCGAGAACTTGCGAACGAAATGGGGGTAAGATCGGCAACCACTTATTTTTCGTTTTTGGCCAAGTAGAGCGTTTCCCTTGTTTGTCAGGCTCTCTACTCTCCCGACATGACTCTTTGTGATTTTTTACTACTCCCCAAGTTAGAAATGTCGCTGGAAGGGATCCGATTCGAATCAAGAGAAGACATGTGGAACGCGATGGCCCAGTTGAACACCATTCCAAAGGATGCCTTTCAGAAGTATTTCCAACAATGGCAGGACATCTGGGAGAAGTTTGCATAGCCAAGGGGACTACTTTAAATTTAATTAGAAAAAGAGTAGTTTCTGCCGACTAAAGGTTCGACATTTTTTGAACATAGTAGAACAGATGCCTTAGTTCTTGTTCCTTGTACTGTCCCAACTCTTTGCCTAGGTACGCTGTTGGTGGTGTCGCTTTCATCTAGGCCGTTTGTCTGCAGTATTTTGTCATCCATTGCATTGGGTCTTCCAAGAGTTTTTTGGTCGTCCTCTGGATGACTTTCGATGAGGCTCCATGGACCTTGCCTGGTGTCTGGTGGTCTCCATCTTATGTGCCCGTACGATCTCAGCTATCTGAGATACACATATTTTATTAGTTCGTGACAATAAAGATATTATGTATACACTAGCCGCACACCCGTGAAAAATTACGGAACATAATATTAAAGTGGTTCGTGGTCTTTGCTAAATCCTACATGCAGGGTATTTTTGACGATTCACACAACCCTGGGGTTCAAGACCCATCTTCGTGTTACATGTTACTCTGTTTCGGGTTTGAAGACTTCTCGATTCGCAGAAACTAAAAAGGTCCGTAAAATCAATCGTTCAGATGGCGGTTCGACTTTTTTTTCTTCTTTTTTGCCAACGTTTTTAAAATGGCTGTTAAATTTCCAATGCGATCATTGGTGGAAATGAACACTGTCCAGAAATAGCACTGGGTTTACATTCCCCGGTGATGATGGTGGCGACTCAGCGAGCGACGCATTCGTTGACAAGTGACCCTAGTCACATTTTTATAGTGTTGCCGGTCAGTGATGATCAAACCGTTATATTAACCGGTTACACACGGTGCTGTTATATGAAATTTGTATCGATAATAGGTAGGTCAGTGATGATCAAACCGTTATATTAACCGGTTACACACGGTACTGTTATATGAAATTTGTATCGATAATAGGTAACTAAGATAACTGTTGTCTAGTATACTTCTTTTAATTTTACTGTTTTCATACTTTGTTTATTGCTGTTGTGATACTTTGTTTATTTCACTTTTCTCATGTTTTATTTCTTATATAATTGGTTAGATTAGCGTTAGATCTGAAATTACATTGATATATTGAGTCGTTCATAATTGAGCTCCAGTTGAATATTTCAAGATGTTTCTTTGTTTTATTGTACTGTAAACTTGTGAATACTCAAAATAAATACATAAAGAAAGACAATCGAATTACGTACGCACATTGTTTCTTTGTGTTGGTGTTTACACCCGTAAACAACAATGTGCGACGAAACAATGTGCGTCGTGCGCTCGGCTTACACATATTCCAGAAAACGTAAATGTCGTCAAACTCCCAGGTCAGCGTCTACTTCAGCGGTAGGAAGGGTTGTGGAACCGGCAAATCAGTTCCAGAAAACTAGGTTCAGCGAACGGGCATTTGCGTGGGCGGGCCCCAAAGCGTGGAACTCTTTGCCCTCCCTAATAATAAACACGGATTCAGAGACTTTATTTAAGAAAATACTTCAAACGCACCTGTTTACAAAATCTTTCTCAGAACATTTTTAATATTTATTGTTTTCTTTTACTATTTTACGTTGTTCTTTCTCTGTAAGAGTTTTTATGTGTAAAGCGCCCTTGAGGTGAAATTTTCGCAAAACGGCGCTATGTAGATAATCCAATATTATTATTTATTTGTTATTATTATATTATTATTAATTCGATTGTCTTTCTTAAATGAAAAAAGGTCTATCGACGGTTGCCTGTCGAATTGAAAAAAATCAGTTACCAATCATCGATACAATCAGATACAAATCTCAATTTACGCTTGTTGCGTTACCGGTTAAAATACCATCTCTATTGCCCATGAGATATGACAAAAGTTACCTAACTTCCATATCCGTTTACGACGTTACACTTCGTGTCGGCTCTGATAACGGTTTCATGGATAAAGTGAGTAGTTAATTACATCCGCTTCCCTTGTTAAGTTTATTAGTTATTAATTACCTCATCACGTAACGTGAAGTGACCTCGACTCGAAACATAATTATGTTCTACTAGACTCTCGATTATCCGGGGTCGAAGGAAAATTCTATTCAATTCTATTTGTTCAATTCAGTTGAAGTGAATAGGGAATTTTATTTTGAATTAGGGATAAAGATAATATGAACAGCTTTTAAGAGGAAACTAAAAAACGCGTGATGCTTCTTACGTTTGAATAAAATTTAAAAACATTTTATTAATTATTACTGTATAACCTACTTTAATAATAAAAAAGGTATAAATAACATATTTAAATTTAATACGTACATATTATTACATTTAATTAATTATACAGGGTGTCTCATAGCTAGTAGCAAAAACTATTGCCTTGGAATCCTGCCTTGATAATGAGTCTAAAATGTTCAAGCAACCATGATCTAATATCAATAGTTACGGACATGGGCAACGGGTACGATACGAACAGCGAGTAGCAGGGGAGTAAGGGACGTATTGACGCCAGAGTAGTGAGCTTAGTTATATCGTGGCCTTCGTCCCTCACTACTCTGACGCATTGACGCTCTGCAGCTCGTCGTTCGTATCGTACCGGAGGCCTTACAGTAACTAATATTGATTATGAAAAATTCATTCGTTTCCTCCCAAAAGCACGTTTCCAAATTAAAGTTTTTTAATATAGTTTTTTAAATGATAGATAATAGCCACTTTAACCAATCGACCCCCACGGTTGTGTCACGTGACAAAATGGCCACTTCATTCAAAAGTGAAAGTTGATGTCGACTTCAGACTGAAACATCATAGCAAAGACAGCAATACGCAACAATGTAAATAGCAAAAGCAGCAATGTCCACTATTTGGTAGCAAACACAGCAATATCCATTTTTAAAAGTTAAATATTTATTAATACACGCATATAAAAGGAAAACTGAGCTGGAAATTGTTTTGAAAAACCTTCCAAATCAGTTATTTCCAATAAGATGAAGGTTTTTAGATTTGAGTAGTGACCTAGCGATCTGTATACCGAAGTCCGAGAGCAAGTTAACAGAGCATCCACCGTATCAGGGTGTCTCAAGACTTCGATCTGTAAAAACAAAAATATGCATATTGAAAGTAAGATCAAAATATACAAGACATGCGTGCGGCCTATTATGACATACGCTGTAGAGACGCGGGCTGACACTGTCCGCACCAAAGGACTCTACGCGACCGTGTCCGAAATGTAGACATAAGGAAAACTTGCAAAATAGAGGACATAGCACGATGGAGTAGATCCAGAAGGGGAGATTCTGGCGAGATCACGTAGCCAGAATGGACAGTGACAGACTCGTGCATACAGCAGCGAATGAAATCCCCTCTGGACGACGCCTACCGGGGAGGAGACCACCGAAAAGATGGAAGGATAGCTGCACCTCGTCATCCCAGGAGGCGTAGTTTTCTGTAGCACAGATCAACAGATCTACTAAAAGAAGAAGAAGAGTAGTGACAGGTTTTTTTTGGATATTGCTGCCTTTGCTTTTTAATAATAATGTAACGGTAAAGTCGTTAGAGCGTTAAGGCTGGACATTCACTGCAAATGCATATTTCGGCGGTTAAAAAAAAACTTTTATTAAGTGAGTAAAGCCTCAAAATGCGGGAATAATGTTTATTATTATTTTGTTTAAAATCATCTCTTTATATAAATAAAAAACGTTTTAAAATCAACAAAAAACGTAAAAATTTCTTGCAAATTTAAAACATTATACCTTTATTAATATTGAGTATTTGTTGATTTCCTTAGTAAAAGTTCTAGATAATGAAGTATACTTTATACGTTTAAAAAACATTATATGTACGCATAAATATTCATTAAAAATTAGCGCCACCTAGGACACTGAAATCGATTTTTTGGCCGCGGCCTGTCGATTAATGCCTATATTTTATTAATTATTATAAATAATGGCCAGTTAATTACTTTTATATAATAACAAAGGTTCTATCTAAGTTATTGCGCTAAAAAAAATGCAGCCTAGAGTATACATTCTGATATAAATGAATAATAAAAACCCACATTTTCATTAAAAAAAACGCCGAAATATGCATTTCCAGTGAATGTGTTAATTAAGTTGTATGTATGTATCTCCCAAGAATTGATCCACGTCTTTCCAATGTTTCCAGTCGATTGAAATTTATAAATATAATGTATGTTTATGTGAGAGGTAAACATTTATAAGCTCAATCACCGTCTCGTTTATTGGTATTTTTATAGGAGATAGACATTAATGTGGTGCCGTCTTGAATCGGCGAAAATGTTTTTCCGTCTACTAATTATATTTAAGCGCTGTTTTGTGTGGGCCACCAGCCAAAAATAACAATATTTCGAATAAAAAAGTGACATTGAAAGTTGCAATTATTCAACAACTTCATCAACGTCCGCCGTTATGTAATTTTAAAACTGACCTGAATAAATTTGTAAATAAAACTTATTTCGCGGGGGCTCTGCCGCCGTGAATGTTTAGTTGAAAACTTTCCCGCGTTAATTCGTCTCCGCGGCGTCTTTTTCGCAATTTGCCCGCCAATTTAGCTGTTTAGTATTGGCACATTACTCGACCAGACCACGTGCCCTCGGCGAAATGTTACTTTACCAACCAAAATACACGATGCGGTGATTCACGTTGCAAGCATACGGGATGCAACTAACCTGGTTCGGAACATTTTCTAAAATGTCCGAGCATCGTTGTGCCCTTGAAACAACGAGGTATCCAGTGTTTCCTCTAAGGCGTGCGGGTGTGCGGCCGCACACTTATGCCGCACACATATTTACAAACCCCGCGAAATCAAATGTTGACCTATTAAATTTAAATAGAATGAAGTACCACACTTGTAGATAATTAATTCCCAATTAATTCACGTTGCAAGCATACGGGATGCAACTAACCTGGTTCGGAACATTTTCTAAAATGTCCGAGCATCGTTGTACCCTTGAAACAACGAGGTATCCAGTGTTTCCTCTAAGGCGTGCGGGTGTGCGGCCGCACACTTATGCCGCACGCATATTTACAAACCCCGCGAAATCAAATGTTGACCTATTAAATTTAAATAGAATGAAGTACCACACTTGTAGATAATTAATTCCCAATTAATTCACGTTGCAAGCATACGGGATGCAACTAACCTGGTTCGGAACATTTTCTAAAATGTCCGAGCATCGTTGTACCCTTGAAACAACGAGGTATCCAGTGTTTCCTCTAAGGCGTGCGGGTGTGCGGCCGCACACTTATGCCGCACGCATGTTTACAAACCCCGCGAAATCAAATGTTGACCTATTAAATTTAAATAGAATGAAGTACCACACTTGTAGATAATTAATTCCCAATTAGGTCTCTACTTTATTGCGTTGAATAATAATTTATAGAGAGCAACCGAAACTAGATTTTCAGCCGAAACCGAATTTCAGTTTCTGTTTTGGTTTCAGCCGAAGCCGAAACATAGATATGTTGAATCTAGTGTGTTTTTCCTAGACTTGTAATAGTTCATTCATTAAATAAAAGTCACCAATTTGATTAGGTAGTAAAAAATATTAAAATATTTTACAAAGTGTAAATTTTGATAGTGTATCCATTACCTAGTATACTGTATACATAAACTCATAGTAGTGCATATCTAAAAACCAGTTAAAATATACATTATCGAAATTGAACACTTTGTCTGTAACGTATGTATTGCGGCTGTGCGCAACGATCTGTGGATCCTGGTTCACCTGCTGTACCTTGGTGATCCACCTC
This sequence comes from Agrypnia vestita, assembly GCA_016648135.1. Lineage (NCBI taxonomy): Eukaryota > Metazoa > Arthropoda > Insecta > Trichoptera > Phryganeidae > Agrypnia > Agrypnia vestita. Next base: position 34,892 of record JADDOH010006142.1, on the reverse strand, counting down.
GGCATCTCGGATCGACTGGTATTTTTTTATGTCGAGATTAGGGTTGTTGCGAATATCAGCATCAGCAACAATCAATGCTGATATTCAAGTCGTAACTTGAAAGAGGACCCCAGCGCAAGTCACGTGGAGTTTAACCAATCATAGACAGTTATACAAACAAGCTGTCACTTGTTTCCTCGTTCGATTGTTTTGTCAATAAATCACTGCGTAGTCTACCTAATGATAACAAACAAACCTTATTCAAATTCGTAATGCCTCCTCAAATGAAAAGTGCAATATGGAAATACTTTACGGTAGTGGACAAGGATACCGCACAGTGTAGTATTCGAAAAAGACTTACAAATAGATGATTATTGAAAAAAATATGTAACAAAAACATTTAACGTATATGTATGCTTATATTGTGGAGATATAGTATATTTTGTTGACAAAAATGATACAATTATTAACTTTAACTTGTCTTTTATTCAAAATAATGTACACATACGTTTGCTAATAATTCTGTATGCAGGATATGTTTTATTTAAGTAATTTATTGATATCAGCTATTTAAACTATAAAATTAAACAGTAAACAAAACAATAAATATATATATATTCTAAACCAGTGCATATATAAACGTAATATGAATTAGTTGGCATGCAGACAGTCCACTATTTTTCTTAATAAACTCCCTGTCCCTTTATCCCAATCATATCAAGGGGCATACCCTCCTCGTCTTTCCTCTCTTAGTTTATAGTTATTTATTTTAAATAAATCTACATGATCTTCTTTAAAGTTGACTTCAGTTAATACACCTTGATTTTATGTAGACGCCTTTTTATCTCTTCACAGAATTGAAGTTCTTTTGAGTCGATCTTGTATTTATATGGAAAATATTGAATCCACCATTTTCGACGTACTTCTCATGATCACTCTGGAAGCGTCCACAAACCCCTCCCTCCCCCCATGTAGCCCTAATGTGGATTTTGTTTTATTTAGTAGTAAACGTAGTATTTTTCCTATTAATTCCAGAAGAAATTTTTGTGCTGTTTTCTCGATTAATAACATAGCCTAGCTTAACATACTGCCTAATCCCCCACCCCTCTTTATCTGGCCAAGAGGTTTATGGACGCTTACGACCCTTACATTGCTACAAGCTATGTTTTTTTTTTTCATAACCCCATAGATGTTGCAATTGAATTTGTGTTACGTTCCATAGCGTTTTTTAAAAATTTGCATTTACAATCCATGATTATCATTTTCCGTGTTTAATCCTTAAAATACAGTTCTACATTTTTGTTTGGCCATCCAAAGAAGACGTTTTTTTCTCCATCGTAATATATTTGTTGATACTAACATTTAGTATTTAAGTTGATACTAACATCAAAAATATTATTTTTAGGTTTTACTTATTTGGTCTTCCGACTTCTTCATTTCGTTCTTTTTGGATGCTTCGATTTGTTTTAACCCTGTTTTTAATTTCCTCATTAGGTTTTTTTTTTGTGCTTACATAACTAGTTGTGTGTTACCGTCGATAGATGGTGGAATGTGTCTACAGTTACCTATGTAAAAATCATTAAAGCTTTTTTAATTTGCAAAAATATACGTGTTTTAAAAATCTATTATGGAAGTGACAAAATACAATATGTCCGGATTAAGAAAGGTGATTTGGATATAAAAACTTGTTATTCGGAGATGAGCATTATTGATTACGTGAAAACATTGGTTGGATAACAAAATTTTCCAAATTATTGTAACAAGGCGCCTGTTTTCTGAAACTCAAGGTTGTTTCGGTAGGTTGTCTTAAAAATGTACGACATAAAAAATAATTTAACGGTTCTCTTTTAAGATATATTTCATATTCAATTTATTTGTTATTTAACATTTACAGAACAAACATACATTTAATTCAAAAATGTTGTAACAGTTAATTAATAATATGCGTATACGTGGGGGTATAAAAGCAAAAGCAGCAATGCAGCAAAAATTACAAAAAATGTTTTGAACGCAATTGCCGAGGATTACTAATTTAAAATGTACTGAATTCTAGATTTTATGTATCTACTATACCTTCCAAAATCATGTTTCCTACAAATTTATAGGCTATGTTTCCTATAAAATCTCAAATTCAGTACATTATAAATTAGTTATCCTCGATGACTGCATTAATTTTTTTTTGTATATCACTGCCTTTGCTTTTATGCCCTACATATATAATTTTTTTTATGAAAGATGTAGGAGAATCCTGCTTCGGAAAACCTTCTCAGAGACATAGATGTTAATATCCAAAGTGATATTGTTCAGCATAGCTGTAGCTCTTCCAGCAGGCATAACGAACGCCACACTCTCTTGTCTTGACTTACTATCCTTGCCTCGTTAACTTGTCTCCAACAGGCATAACGAACTTGCCACACTCTCTTGTCTTGACTTATTATCCTTGTCTCGTCAACTTGGTGTAAAGTTAACTCTTAAAAGACTGTGCTAAAAAAAAACTTTGGGGACGGTGGAGTAACACAGCGTTACCTGATTAAAAATCGGCATAGTTTTTAATATGTGATAAAATATACATATATACGATACAGATAAGACTTTTTAAAGGTCCCTTTATATAATTATGTAAGGTAAACATACATATTTGCATTATTTTAGTAAATTATTATAAAAACATGGCAAATCGAATTTGCGCGCGCTTCCGCTGGCGTTTCATTAGCAACTGAATACAACGACGCGGTCGCCAGCTCGCTTCAGTCGCATGCACTCCGTCTTTGTCTAACACGTGTTACTCGGCTCTACCGTACTCTTTGTATATTGTTTTTGCTTTCGCCGAAACCCAAGCATCCGCCATCTCTGTCCTACATGAAATGTATGGTATTGTCGTGCTTTTTCTTGCTCGATTTAACTGCGATGTACAATATTCTGCTCTCTCTTGCAAACTGGCCGAAAATACGAGAGTAATGAATAAATATTTTTAATTAAAAAATTTGTACATTCCTAACAGTCTTATTTAGTAATTTTGGTGTGAAAATGTCTATTCGATGATTACCAAAAAGGTGACGTTTTAGTTTTCGTAAATAAGGTAGATATTTCATATTTTGTATGACAGGTAGACCTACGTTACATCACCGACACACAGGAGTTAACACGTCTTCTCATGCAAACTCGTTGATTGTTAAAGCCCCTAATATGACCGTCTTCTAAAATCTCGTCTATATCTGGTCGTTCCAGATATTTCCGGATCTTTCACGGACGCTCTCTGGTACCGCCACCTTCAACACTCTTAAATATCTAATTATTTTTTGTCGTAAAATATATTTCGCGAATGTTCTTTCAGTAAAATAAAAATCCGCCCTGTTAACCGTTTAATGGAAATCTGCCCGATTTTATCTGGATGATTTATTATGTAAAAAGTCGTCCTCTTAAATGGAGGAAAAATATACGAAACAGCAAAAAATAGCGGATACGCCTTTTATCTTAACTCTGGTATGTGGTATTATGTGAAATACTAAATACAATAAGTCCGGATTAAGAAAATGGTTTTGGGCAGAAAAACTTGTTTTTTCAAATTTAGATAGTTTGGTTAGTTACAAATCTGAAAGTAAAGCCCTCCAAAATAACACAAAATTTTACGATTTAATTTTAAGTAACACAAAATTTATATTGTTATATGTAATTGAGAATAATGTAAGATAGTAAATAAAAAAATTACAAAATTGAGTATGTTCAAATTTTTAAGAACATAATTACTGGGTTTTGTCCCCGTGAGATCATCATAAATTAAAATAAATTATCGATGTCTCACAGAGACGAAGCTATATATACGAGTAAGTATGCATGGAAGTCTTTTGGGCGTATATAGGGCTTAAGATTTGTCACGGGCTGGCTTAAAATTAACAATGAATTAATTTACATCGCGTAACATGATCACTTAAACCAGTCAATGACGGATCGTAAGCCTTGTAAATGCCCAAAGAAAGACTTCCACACTCAAATAGCTTCGTCTCTGTTAGACTTATATAGACATACATAATTTATCTTAATCTTAATTAATATACAAAAAATATATATAATTACGTAAGGCTAAAGGAATTTACGGCAGTGACGAAAACTACTCAATGAGAATGCCAACGATTAATTAAGATAAATTTATAGAGGTCTTACAGAGACAAAGCTATTTACATGAGAAATGTGTGTGGAAGTCCTTTACACAATGGCCCAGTGCTTAGATCCTGTATGAGCTGGCTAGAGATATCTAGTCCTTCTCATGAAATAGTATACATAGATTTCGCACCTGGTAATGATACCTCTATATTTTAAAAGTGAAGTATTAAGCAATATTATTTTTAATATATAGTATACGAACTTACGAATTATTTAACGCATACATTAGAATACGCTTGAAAATCAATATTTTCAATTCTTAACTAAATTAACTAATTGATAATTGGTAATTGCTTATCGGAAAAAATCCCGAAGGCAGATGATGATAAAAATAATTCCACCGCTAATACACTAGAATTCGCTTGAAAATCAATATTTTCAATTCTTAACTAAATTAACTAATTGATAATTGTTTATTGGAAAAAAATCCCGAAGGCAGATGATGATGAAAAGAATTCCACCGCTAATACACAAGAATACGCTTGAAAATCAATATTTTCAATTCTTAACTAAATTAACTAATTGATAATTGGTAATTGCTTATCGGAAAAAATCCCGAAGGCAGTTGATGATGAAAAGAACCCCGCCGCCAAGATGCTCGTTTTCCGCGGGGAATTCGGGTTCGCTACCAGCGGTCCCAGAGCAATCGAGTTTCCCTGCTCTCTCGGAATCCCTTTGAGGTTTGAAACTGCGCGCCCGGTTAGTCGCGAACGTACACCTCTCACCCCGAAATAACTCGACGCGGTGAACTTGCGGGTGTTGGGAAACGCCAAAACGAACGCTGTTCCGCCGGGCGATAAATTTTCGAGGACATTTTGTGCCATCGCCGAAAATAAATGATGTAAGATGACGTCCGGAGCGAAATTTTCATGGACGGCAACATTTTTTATCGCGCCGAATGGGCACGCCGCCAACAACCGTGTATTAAATTAATGTGCTCGAAAGTTTGCCAACCGACGCGCTTCTTCCGATGAAAAATATGTTAATGGGCTGGAATCGCTTAGTTAAATTACAATTAATTTAATTCCTATGCGTTTCGGTAAATGTTTATTAGCCGGCTTGCGCGACCATGTGTCCTGCAACTGATTGCATCGACCGCTGTTGCCTCTACTGCGCTCAATGCAATCCCGATCCCGCGAGATCTCGATGCATTCTACGAGATCAATCCCGAACCGGGATTGATCAACATTTTCATGTTTTGTATGTTTAATTGTGTATGTCTATAGAGCTTTTATGTAGTACTTAAGAGGCCGCTATACCGGGCAAGTTTCATAATTCCGACGTGTGTCGCGCTATTTTGCCGCATCTCGAGCGCTGGTGTCGAAATTTATCAACCTCAAAATTTGAATATTTGTTATCGTGCATTTAAATTGTCTGAACCAAAATCATAGAAATGCACTAACGTTAGCACCCGGCATTCCAATTGCGAAGGGCAATGTGCGTTACCTTTTCTATAAGAACGCAAGTTTTGCTAGTTCAAAAAGCTTGATACATTTCGTGAAAACGCGATCTTGTGTCGTATATTAGGGATGTAATTTACAAGTTTACAATACGACCGAATATAGTTTCTTTGGTAAGGCGGCACATTCACTGCAAATGCATATTTCGGAGTTTTTTTTTACAAAAAAGGTGGGTTTTTATTATTCATATATCAGCATGTATACTCTAGACTGCAATTTTTTTAGGGCACTAACTTAGAACCTTTGTTATTATATAAAAGTAATAAACTGGACATTATTTATAATATAATTAATAAAATATAACTTCTTCTTCAAATGTAGCAAATTTATTTTGTGGTAACATAATTATAATTAATATAAATTAACTTTGTTTAAACCACTTATTTATTGAAAAAAATCAACTTCATTATCTAGAACTTTTTCTCAGGATATCAATAAACATTCAATATTAATAAAGTTATAATGTTTTATAAAATTTGCAAGGAATTTTTACGTTTTTTGTTGATTTTAAAAAGCTTTTTATTTATATAAAGAGATAATGAACTATACTTTATACGTATAAAATAACATATTATGCGTACATATAAATATTCATAAAAAAATTAATGCCGCCCAAGACACAAAAAACGATTTTTTGGCCGCGGTCTTTCGATATTTTATTAATTATTATAAATAATGTCCAGTTTATTACTTTTATATAATAACAAAGGTTCTACCTCAGTTCGTGCCCTAAAAAAATTGCAGTCTAGAGCATACATTCTGATATAAATGAATAATAAAAACCCACATTTTTGTAAAAAAACACCGAAATATGCATTTGCACTGAATGTCCAGCCTTATTTCCTATGCATTTCAGTAAATCTAGCCGGCTTGCTTGTGCAATGTGTCCTACAACTGATTGCATCGATCACCGTTGCCTCTACTGCGCTCAGCGAGCACCCGTGCAGTTCGGTAATTGATTGAATTGATTGATTGGGTGATTGAATCACGGATGATTCAGAGAACTCAGCGTGAATGGGTCACTTCACTAGTGAACGTTAAAGCAACAATGTCCTAAAGTTATGGTGATAAATTACTTAAAATTTAGATATTTTTAATGTTTTTGACTTTTTTCTGTAAAACTTTAGAATATCAAAGTTTTATCGTATATCGAAAAATCATTCACAAGTCAAATAAAATGATTAAAATCTTGCGCAACATTGAATCAGATTTTTTTCCTTTTATTTGACTTGTATTAAAGCGAATGGATTTTTGATACTCAATATAAGTTATTTTAATGAGAAATCTCATAGAGACGGAGCTACTTACATGGTAAATATCTATGGAAGTCTTTATGGGGTGGCCAAAGGGCTTATGACCTGTATTAGCTGGGCTCAGTGACCACTCTACATAACACAACGTAAGAAAATCTACACTATTTATTTAAAGGTGTATATATTTTATTTGTCTGTCTTCTTTTTATATATTTGAAGGGACTATGTTAGAGGAATTGTTTTCTTAGAACATGCATATAAAAATATTTTTTAAATATAAACTACTCTATGTTCTTATTGTAGTATTGGTGAAATTTGCACTGTGTGAAGTGGATCACTTAAGCCAGCTGTTACTGGTCATGTTTCCCATATAATTAGATTCGTTTCTTCTGAGACTTCTATAATTTATCTCAATTAAGCACTTCAAGCTCGGGCTTTTTTTAAGAAATTGTCCAAAACGAATCGATTTTATTTTTTTATTTTTTATTTTTTATTTTTTTAAAAAAAATAGAGATGCGAACACGGAATACGTGTCACATCAATATTCTTACTATTTTCAAACTAAGCTAAACGCTTGTGCTATGAAAATAGGACTAACTTGCTAGTATGGGCTGAGATTCGAACCCGCGACCATTGGATCACGAGGCGAGTGTCCTAACCATAAGACCAACAAGCTACTCGACTTTACTACCTTTCTTTTAACTCGTGGCGTCTGCGTTTTTTGGATCGATTTTAATCCTTTTCCCGTGATCCAATCGAGCTGAAACCTTGCAAGTAGACTCATGGCGACGATCAAGAAGATCTAACAAATTTTCGTTAAAAAAAAATAATTATAGTATAATTTTGGATTTTTCGAATTTTTTTATTAATCAATTTTGTGGCGTCGCCCGACACGAGCTCAACGCGTAGGGTAAGCGCTAAACCTTCTCTAACTAGGAAATGAGAAAGGGAGTATAACAAAAACTTGGTTTTTATGGGTTAGTTTTTTATTACAATTTAATTTTTAATATTCTATGTAAAATTAAAAAAAGTTTTATGCCGCCTGAACACGTGGCGTAAATGACTCATACAGACCACGCGGCCTTGTGACGAAATAACCATTTATAAATATAGAAATTATTGTGACGCAATAACCATTTATAAATATAGAAATTAAATATAGAAATCGCATATACGCGAGAGCGAGTACAACGCCAAGTAGCCGCTCGTACGGATACGAGCACGAGCATGAAGCGGTCAATGATTATCTCTCTGCGGACAAAATCCAGTAATTGTGTTCTTATGTAGAACATAACTCGTACGTATAATAAGATTGAGAAATGACAATTTGAATGTGAAACAATTTTGTACTATAAATAATATGCCGAAATCGAGTATTTAATCATTTGCACTTGATCTAATTTTGCTACCTCGAAATTGAACCACAATCCCGAAAGTTTTGTAAGTATTCGCGCCATTCCCGGAATTCATAGATACTGTAAACTTTACCAGGATCCCGAGACTGTATTCCCAACACACAGCATATTTATTTTTTCTGCAATGTTTTTTACATTTTGGATATGCACCGAATTCTTTTTACATATATTTTGACGCTGCATGAGGAGCATTTTCTATGACGCAACACTCATCCAAGCTTCATAAAATCGCGTATTGTGGCCTCACGGGGATTGAATCCGAAACCAATATTGTTGGAAAATTCGCGTTATCACCAAAATCGCGCTATTTTAATCTATCAGAGATATTAATCATATTTTATATTGGGATATTTAATATAAATCAGTAAAAATTATTTTCAACTAAATTAATATCATAAATATGAAAACGTAGATTTTTTGTGATTTTTCCCGTCATATTTTGTATACACAGTAAATGTCTCTAAATATTATTGTGTTCTTGGAAAAAGTCATCAACTAGATTTTCATTCTAATTTGTACCTAGCCTTAATAAAAAAAATATTTAGCGACATAATGTTTTCTATTTCAAAACACATTTCAAACAACTATATTATTTTTAGTATACCCTATAATTGGACCAAATATTTTTTTGCGAAATAAAATTAATCTTCAGCATATCAAATATCACAATGACGCTACAAAGTAATTAATAACAAACTGGAACGGCTTTAAAACTTTCATAAATATACTCAAATATCCCTGTCTGATCAATGAGATTTCCATGCCTATTTCGTGCCAACTCTTTAAAATATCAATCCTGGAGCTATTTCCATCGTCTACCTAGAATGATTAATCACTATAACGAGATAAGATCCAGTAACGATAACCTGTATATATTATTTGCGACTCGAGTTTTGTTCAAAAGCGAAATTTAAAATACACAATTAACAGTCTTTCGTGCTTACCATAAACAAAATTAGCAATGTTCGGTCACGCCAAGAACCATTATTTGTCTGATATGGTCTTTATGTCTGATATGTCTGGTAAGGTTGACCTTGGAAGCCACGAACTCTACATTTGTGCGGTTATTTTATATATCGTATATCTTGTTAATTACATAAAATAACTGCAAGAAGTGCATCATGTAAGACATTATTCCCACAATTGACATAAAAAGTGTTTTAATACCACAAAAGGCCAACGCGACATTAGATCCAACGACGTGATGACAACAAACAAAATTTCTAAATGTTTATTTTATGAAAGAGCTTTAAATATACAGGGTTATTTGGAAAACATAATCTCACAGGACTATATTCCTGTTTTAATTGTTAGTCGAAAATGCTCAAGCAACCATGATCAATAGTTATGGAGATATGCAATATCAAAGTTTGCATTTTTTCAATACTTTTTAATTATTTTTTTGCAAAAAGGTGAACTATTATTACAGTAACTCTTATTGATTATGAAAAATTCATTCGCTTCCTACCAAAAACCACGTTTCCAAGTCAAAGGTTTTTAAACTCCCACATCAACCAATGATTCCCACGGTTGGGTCACGGGACAAAATGGTATCTTCATACAAAAGTAAGAGTTGATGTCAACTTTATGGAGAAATGCGGCATCAAAGTTTGCATTTTTTTTTCAATATTTCTGACTTATTTTTTGTAACCCGTTGAACTATCATTACAGTAAACGTATCGAATATGAAAAATTCATTCCCTTTAATGTAAGTCAAATAAAATAATAAAAACCTTCAAATTCCATTTGGAAAACATTCCAATTAGAATTTTACAAGATTTTTATCATTTTATTGAATGAATTTTTCGTAATGATAGGCCAACATTTTGTAAAAAATAGGTCAGAAATATTGGGAAAAAATGCAAACTTTGGTATTGCATAATTCCATAACTATTGATATTAGGTCAAGGCTGCGTATATGTCGCGTGAATTCTGCCCAATTAAGCAAAAGGGCCATATTTGTAACTGACCTGGGAAGCTAAGGGGCCACAATCTTATACACCTTTGCTGAAGGCGCATATCGCACTTTTGTTTAACCTAACATTACTTAACCTAACCTAATAAGTATTTCTTGTTTTAATTCGCGAAAGGTTGCATGCAATATTTTTGCCTAATGATTTCATCGGGTACGTTTTTAAAAATTTGTTTTTAAGTATTTTCATTTGATTTTGTCGCCATTCATTAATTTATTTAAAGCTTTCATTTCATTTTAAGAATTTACGAAAGTGTACATTCAATGTTTCAAAGCTGTTTGTGCTTTGTGACTTAACCTTTAAGGCCCGGTTGCGCCATCTGAAGTAAATTTTACTTGGGTAAAATTAACCCGAGTAACTTTTTACCATCCGCCGAGAGTAAACTCGATTTCGGGTTGCTGAATAATCTTTTTACCACTGTTAAACCAATAGTAAAGCTAAAAGGGTGCCAAGCGGAATGAACCTCAAATTCCGCATATGTCTATGGAATTTGATTTATTTAAGTTTTTTACCACTGGCAATACGTACTTTTGCGGTTCAAAACCAGTTCAAACAAACATCAAACCATCGTTAAAATAACGCGAAATTAAAAGATTCATTGTAATTTTTACAAATTTCAATACGACAATGACAGTGACAAAATTCAAATGACATGTACCTATATAGACAAATGTCACATTTTCAAATCAGCTGTGAGAGAACGGCCATTTTTTTACCAGCGATTTTACGTTTACCCACCGAAGAGTAAAAAATGTTACTCTTGTATGTACTTCGGCGAATAAAATATTTTTTACCATAGATGGAACAACCCGTTTTAGTAAAAAAAGTTACTCGGGTAACTTTTTTACTTTTACTACAGATGGCGCAACCGGGCCTAAATCATTTAAGTATTGACTCTGTATTCGGGCCTAATTCTTCCTGGCCCTCTCAACTATAGTTTTAACCGTCGTTTAAGTAATAAATAGTAAATAAGATTTTTTTAGGCAGTAAGTGGTTTGTAATGTTTGTGTTTTTAATATAAATCGCGCTTGAGGTGAGTTCACACGAAAACAGCGCTATACAGGTGTCTCGTAGCTAGTAGCAAAACAAATAAATTATTGAAATCTTGTAGAATTTTTTTTGCAAGGTTTTTCTCATTTTGTTTGACTAGTATTAAAGCGAATGAATTTTTTAGTACTCCAACATTTTACAAAAAATAAGTCAGAAATATTGAAAAACAATGTAAACTTTGATGTCTCACATTGTCGACATTTCAAGTGTAAAGAACATTTTCATTTTCTCCCCGAAGCTTTCGCTACCAGTTACGAGGCAACATGTATAAATTATCCAAATATTGAACATTCCTACACGAAGAAATGGCACCTCATTAAAAAGCGAGGTGGAACGTGGAAATGAGTTACCTCAACGCCATTCGCTTTCTCATTTCGTTCCTATTTATACAGTTGATGGTTATTTCGGCGAGCTATTTTTAGCGCTGCGGTATTTTTAGCCCGGCGGGAGAAGAATCTCGGCGCCCCTTCAGACTTTTCATTTGTCTCCGTTAGATACGCGGCGTACTAAAACTAAAAGCCCTTCGAACGAAATTTAAGCCGGCTCTACACTATTAGCGAAGTCGGCCGGAGTTAAGCGAATACGATAGTGTAGAGGGGTACTTCGTGCTACTTCGGCACGTCTCGGACGACTTCCGAAAGTTGTCGGTTTTTGCGCCGAGTCAAAGGACTCGAAGTGACCCGAAGTTCGTGCGAAGTTCTATTATATCGGGCAACTGAGTTCCTCGCAGTGTGTAGACACATACTTCGGACTTCGGTCGACTTAATTATATATAAATAGATTACTTGTCTAAGACCACTAATGAGTTTAAGACTACACAACTAGTTTCGATAACTACCGATATTGTCATCAATGGGTGATGATATAAACTGAAGCATAAGAGTAAAATTAATTATCAAGGTACTGATAGAGGTGGGTGGAGTTATGTTTGGGGGGAGGGAGTTAGCTGGGGGTGGGGTTTGAGTTAACGGGAATAAAGTAAGGAGCGGTGAAGAATTTTGAAATATTATGTTATTGATTAGAGTTTTATTAGAATTTAAATATTTTTGCATTTCTAAATTTTCGAGATTGTTCATCATTTAGCCTTTATATTTAACAGGGTGTAATAGTTTAAGTGTATGGGAATGGAAAGAATGATTGGTGTTAATAATGTGGTTAGAAAATTCTGAAAAATAATTCCTAACAAGACCGCGACGGTGTTCTTTTATTCTAATTTTAAGATTTCTCGCGGTTTGACCGATGTATTTCATATTGCAGTCACCACATGTGATTTCATATACTCCGCTTTTTTCTAAAAAGTTTATTTTTGATTTTGAGTTATCTAAAATTTTTCCTAAATTGTTGTTGGTGTAACATGCGGGTTGTATATGGGAAGGTAAGATGCGGGAGATTTTCTGGGTTGGCGACCCTGTATATAGAATTTTTCGCCAAGATTTATTTTTAATTTCATTATTATTACACGCTGAGTATATGTGTTTCTTTGTTAAGTTCTTTTTTATTTTGTTTTTTAGCATTTTATCTATCATTGTATCATTATAACCATTATTTTTAGCTATTTGTTTTATTGTGTTAAGTTCATAATTATAATTTAAGTGCTAAGGGGAACGTTAATTAATCGACTTCGCTGGTAGTGTGGAGCCGGCTTTACCGAAGTTGTTTACCGACACGAGCCGAGCCGAACAACAAAACGGCCCCTCTCCTCGCGCTCCCTGCACAGAGAACTCTGCGGTCACCTTAACGTAGTCTGAAAGCTGAAACTACGAGAAAATTATTTCGTTCTATCGCCTTCGATTACTAAAAATACTCATTTTTATCGGATAGTTTTATTTCTGCCTTCGAGAGGTGGCTGACTTACCCTTGTACTTTGAATGCAAAACTTCTAGGAATTAACCCTTTCGCCGAAAAGTCTGAGAATTCATTTTAAATTATATTGGTATCGAATAACTATTATTTAATAATAATAAAAAACATTTTTCATAATCACTTTTTGAGATCACTTGCGATGCTAGTTTCACTGAGTGAATGCTTTATTGAGCTGTTAAGGCAGGATTCTACTTGGGGAGCTCGAAAAAAGGCTATATTTATGATTTTTTTTATGATATTATGAATAAAGATATTGATGTACGGCAGGATTCTATTTGGGGAGCTCGAAAAAAGGCTATATTTATGATTTTTTATGATATTATGAATAAAGACATTGATGTAGGGTTTGTGAGGCTTAATAAATACACTCTAGAAATACATTAAAAATATATATTTATATATTTTATGCACTTTTCACATACAAAAACACCGTTTGAAACACAGCGCCTCGATTAGTGGATGGTTCTGCGCTGGTATTGAAATTTCAAAAATGGGCCAACTAAAACAGATTTTTTTAGAATTTTTATGTAAATCACTAGCAACCGACTGAACTAGAATTATTTACAAATTTTTATTTTTTACCATTTTTTTTATGGTAAAAAGCAGTGAAGCATTTTTTTCGCCATTTTGTTATTTTTGCATGTACATACATTAAAAATTTGAGGCATTGTATTCAAATGTTTTTTTTATTTATATATTTAAAAAATTGAAATGTATTTCCATAGTGTATTTATTAAGCCTAACAAGCCCTACATCAGTATCTTTATTCATGATCTCATAAAAATAGATTTTTTTCGAGCGCCCAAAATAGATTCCTGTCTTAAAACGTGTCGTACTAAGAACATTTATGAATCTATTAGGAAAAGATATACATAATAATCAAATCAACGAAAAAATATTTTAGCTGCTGCTAGGATTCGTACACCGAACCTCTTAATAAACGAACTACATGTAAGGTCGAAAAATTGATGTCAATGTACTAAGCTGCTATGGCTAAACTGGATAACGCTCCCACTCTCCGAAAAGGGAAGAGGTCCGTTGTTCGAATCCCCGTAGCAGCTAAAATATTATTTGGTGTATTTAATTTTCTGTGTGCCTTTTTCTAATTGATTCATAAATTCGCTTAAAAATCAAGTTCCAACTTCATAATAAAAATGTGTATTCTTTAATATACACATGTGATACTAGATAAACTAAAATTATCTGTCTGTTAGTTACGAAACAAAACTTAGAAGGCGTCGAGTTTTTTATTTCTATTGTGTAGTTGAAACACTGAAATCTTATAATAGACAGAACAGACTCGGGATAACAAAAACAAAGTGTCCAAATTTATGATGTATTGAAGTTCAATGTAAATTCTACCGTGCATTGTATAAACTAATACGCTCTGAAATAATAATGTTTCTATTCACTGAAAGCCATGCTGCAAAATAACTCAAAAGATTTAATTAACTATGCGATTGCCTGATTTATTATTTTATACAGAGAAGTACGTACACCTAAATGGAGAAGAGAAAAGAACACAATTGTTATTACAGATTTCTTAACCTGGAAAAACGTATATCTATTTTTATATTAAAATAATATATTTGTTACTTCTGTGTAGGTACATAAGAATTATAAAAATAACAAAATGACGAAATAATGAAAATCAACATTTATTAATAATACTTCAGTTAATTTTAGATATTAAAATCCAAATTTTTTTAGTATTTAGAATTGATGTAGTATATCAAACGTGACTTCTCGAAATATTTAATAATTCTATATTAACCAGTGATAAAGTGTACTGTATATAGTAATGGACGCATGTTGTAAGCAGTAAGTAGTCAAATCAAAAGTTGCGAAATCGTATTAATCTGCGGTACACTGGTAACTCTCAAAATGACATCTTTCTTGTTTAATGTAATTTTGTTACATAAATGCAAAAATGATATTAGGTCCTTACATATGAAATTGGCGTTTAGTATGGGAGGAACATAAAGCCGATTTTTTTTTATTATAATATATTTATTTAATCAAAGTATGTACCATTGCTATCTATGCACTTTTGCCATCTCATAGGTAGTTCATCGATCCCTTTACTAAAAAAACCATTCGGACGGGAATCAATTAAATCTTTGAAGGCGGTTTGGACTGCCCCATCGGAGTTGAATTTTTTCCTTTGCAAGAAGTTATCCAAATTTCGAAAAAAATGGTAATCTGTTGGGGCAAGGTCCGGAGAGTACGGTGGATGTCTTAGACATTCCAATTGAAGCTCCTCTAATTTGGTAGCCGTCTGTTGTGCAGTGTGTGGTCTAGCGTTATCATGAAGCAGCAGTGGCCTAGAGCGATGAACCAGCCTCGGTTGTTTAGCAGCTAGCTTTTCCATCATGGTTTGCAGTTGCTGACAATAGACATCTGCCGTAATCGTATGGCCAGATTTAAGAAAGCTGTAGTGAACGACACCAGCACTAGTCCACCAAACGCTCACAAGTAACTTTTTTGGAGCCAATTTTCGCTTGGGGCATGGTTTGGCTGGTTCGGCAGGGTTCAGCCATTGCGATGAGCGCTTCCGATTATCGTACAGGATCCACTTTTCATCACAGGTAATGATTCGATTTAAAATCCCTTCATTATTGTGCCGGTTGAGTAATGCAACGCAGCAGTCAACGCGCGTTTGTTGATTTGCTTCACTCAATTCGTGAGGTACCCACCTTTCAAGCTTTTTCACCTTACCAATTTGCTTCAAGTGGATTAAAACAGTTTTATCACTAACACCGCAGCCTGCAGCTAACTCGGATGTGGTTTGCGATGGATCCGCTTCCACAATAGCCTTCAATTCTTCATTATCAACTTTGGTCTCCGGCCGTCCACGGGGCTTGTTCTGCAGGTCGAAATTTCCAGAACGAAAACGTTGGAACCAAAAACGCACTGTGTTTTCTTTTGCGGCACCGTCGCCATACACATCATTAATCCTTCGAGCCGTTTCTGCAGCACTGGTGCCACGGTGGAACTCGTACTCGTAAATAACGCGATATTTCAAGTTTTTCATTTTGTAAACTTAGTGACGCAAAGAAAAAAACAATTGAGGGAAAAACAAATGAATTATAATTTTCAAAACACAAATACATGAGTAAATAGCTGTATAAATTCGGATTTGGAATTCCTAACCAAAGAGAAGATATTTGAGATCAAATTTGCCAGCACGGCAAAACGCCAATTTCATATGTAAGGACCTAATATAAAAGATGTTCCCTGACTCTTTAGCTAGGTTAAAGGCCTGTGGTAAAGGAGACAGGGAACATCATATAGGTATAAATTCAATGATAAGAGCTAAATTATATAAATTTACTGATATAAAGTATAAATATGCATTAATCTAAGTAATACAAATAAAATTGAATATAAAGAAATATATATTTGCTATGAAGTTGTAGTAACTCTGAAATTCTGTTTTTATTTTACAGATAATATTGGGATAGATGGTGTAGATTTGGTGTGAACTGACATTCTCAAGCAGTCTCATGATCTTCTTCTTCAAAAACAAAGTAGGTAGGTACTTTATTATTGTTCATTTTCCACATATATATATTTCTTTAATATTTTGATATATGAACATTTGATGTCTATACATAATCACAGTGTGATAAATTAGAAATTTTGTAAATAAGAAAAATTGCTAATAATGAATTGAATATCATGAATAACCCAGGTCCAGGTTGTCACAATAACGCACTCACCCAATGGCGTCGTCCCGTGTATAGTATATACCGTCTCGGGTTTCCAGACGTTTCGTGAATTAAGACGGCATTTCCACCGTTTATTCTAGAACCTTCAAGTAATTTACTTTAAACGTCATGAGTGCGGGGAAAACCTCGACTGTGTGTTATTATTTTTCTTTCTACAGTCTCTTGGCAATATTAATTCACACATTCGTGTGACTGACTTAAACATAAAATATTATATTGAATAACCCAGGTCCTTTTTACAAATAGTTATCATTCATATTTATTTTTGCGTTAAGAAGGTACTTTATTTTTATTCATTTTCCATATATAATTTTTTTTTAAATTTGATTGTATATACTTTGATTTTTGAATTTAATTTTTTTAGTATACTATTGTATCCTGACGAAGAGATCATGTGCTCTGAAACATGTTGATATTTTCAATACAAAAGTGGTGAAAACTAAGTTTATTTTTATTAATTTTACAGTCTCATGATCATTCGATGTGTCTAATAGGTGTGTCTGTATACATGTTTTTTGGTTTTAATTATAAATTTATGCTGGTTAATAAGTGAACTATTTCTAAAAAACGATATAAAACCTCCGAATTCTGAACACAAGACACGCTACAGCAATGAAATATATAAACACTGTGACAAGTATGTACTATCCACATTCAGAGGACTTTAGTGTCTTAAAGTATATCAAAATAAAACCAAGAATTAAATGCTTTAAATTATAATGTGCGAAGCTTCAGCAACAACATCAAACTGCATTTTCGTATCCATAGACAGTGTGGATAACACACAGGTATTGCATGTCTAAACACCATGGACTTCGATGCACAAAAATATTCTTCTTCTTCTTCATCAGCCTTTGTCTTTCCACCGCTGGATATAGGCCTCTTCGTTATTTTTCCATTCTTCCCTGTTGTTGGCTAATTGTAGCCATTTCTTTCCCCCCACAGCGACAATATCATCGGCCCATCTCTTTTGAGGTCTTCCGATGCTTTTTTTATTTTCCTAAGGTCTCCATTTCAGAACTCTGGGAGGCCATCTTGTAGTATCCTGTCTTGCAACGTGTCCTGCCCATTGCCATTTTAGCTTCCCTACACGATCCATGATATCCACAACTCTAGTTCTGCGCCTTATTTCGTCGTTTCTAATCTAATTCTCTCTTAGGCTTACTCCAAGCATGGATCTCTCCATGGATCGTTGCGTGCATTTGAGCTTTCTTCACTTTTCTTTGTAAGGGCCATAGCCATCCATACGTCATCACTGGCAGTACACATGATTTAAAGGCTTTTCTTTTTATATATAATAAAAATTTAGAGAACCTGATTATAGCCACTGAAACGCGGCTCGAAACGCCTGCTACCGAAGATCGAACTTCGCAAAAATAACCAAGAATTTCTATCATAATACTAAATTGACAATTCCATTTTTTGATATCCTTCTTTTAAACTAAAATTTCGTATTTCGAACACGCAACGGAAATTTGTAAAAAAGGAAAAAGTCTTTTAAAATTCTCTAGAAAAAATGTCCCCATTGAATATTGGCACTTGAATGTGCTACGTACATTCTTGACTTCGAAAATTTTAAAAGCCTTGCATTTTAGAATTTTTTAGAATATTTATTGGAAGTCCGTGAAAAGATTTTCAAATTAGGTTCGATGTTTGGTAAACTGATATAACAAATTTTTATTTATTAACTTTTTTATTTTTTTATTCCTAAAATAGGTAATATAATAACCGTTATATTTCCTAATATATACAATGTAGAGTATCAGTACATCAAATTTCTAATCAAAAGCGCGTATTACGAACTTTCTTAGTTTCTTCTTTAAAAATTTCATATTTTTTTCGTCCCTAATGAACAAGATTGCTGTGGAGTAATTGGATAACGCGTCTGCCCTGGATAGGAGGAGATCCGTGGTTAGCAGCCAAATATTTTTTCGTGGATTTGATTGTTCTATATGTCTTTTTAATTGATTAATTAATTTGGTTTTAAATTTGGCAGAAATTTGTTCTGAAAAAATTGCAACTTCAGAATTAGAATGTGTTTTTGAATATAATATCCATAAATATAATTAAACTAGTTAACTATGTTTACACCACTAAAATTTATTTGGTAAAACCAACCGGTTTCGGAAACGACGTTCCTTCGTCAGGGTATACTTAATACTATATACTTAAGGGGAGGATAAGGTTAATTCGTACAAAAAAAGGCATGTTTTTGTGAATTTTTTGTGACGACACAGTTAAAATCTCTTTATTAAAACTAATGATACATTAAAGTATAACATTTGAAGAATATTGTGTAAAATTTTCAAGACGAAATATTAAAAAATACGGCAATGGCAGCAATTATTCGGACGTATCTCGGAAAAAAGTAGAATTGCGGTGTCCATCATAACTTGGTGCTAGATCATCTAAAATCAAAAAATCAAGTTCAAAGTTCATTCATTAGATAATAGGTTTTTCCAGGTAACGCTAGGAGAATTTTTTGAAATTTCAATTTCTCATTTTTTTGGAACACTTTGAAGGGAAAAACGCGATTTTTTGCGAAAAATATCGACTATTTTGTTATAAAAAATTAAAAATTAATAACAAATTTGAAAAAAAGCCTCCAGCGTTACCTCATAAATTATGTACAGAAATAGTGTTCAAAATTTCAAAAGGATCGGTGCAGTAGTTTTGAAGTTATGATGGACACCGACTTTGAAAACGTGAGATGTGGGGAAATCGCTTTAAAGTTTTGCACACTTAAAATTCAAAATAAAACTCAACACTTATTTCATACTTACACATAATCGTCGATGCCATGTTCACACAGCAAAAAGCTTTAATCATCAGCATTTTTTTGTCCTTGTCTAAGCAAAACTCTTCAAATACAATAGCATGTCCGGTAGTCCTCAGGTGAGCGCGTCTCTTAGCTGCCCGAGCAGGTATAGAAAATCAGTCTGATATCGTTCAAATGTTCATAATTTCGTCAATTTTGCTTCGATTGACTTGAAATTTTGACACAATATTCTTGCAATGTTATACATTCATTTAAAAATTAAAAATAAAATGCAAAAAAAAAGTTAAAAACCTTACCCCCCACTTAATAAAGGAACGTCGTTTCCGAAACCGGTTGGTTTTACCAAATAAATTTTTGTGGTGTAGACAAAATTAACTAGTTTAATTATATTTATAATGAATAACCACAAAGTAATAGCAAAATACAACAGTATAATATCCATAATCTAATTCGTTAAACAGCATGGACCTTAGTTCATAAGGTTATGTCAACTTTTTTAAAACAAAAATAGTTTTGTCTGTCAAATAGCGTTTTCTACTTAACCAAACGTGGACGTAAGACACGCGGAGGCTATATTAGCATCCACTCAGGCTACTTAGCCTCTAGGGAAAGGTATTAATGGTCCCGTATGCTGCGGTGGCGCGCCGGTTCACTACGTCTGCCTGAATCGCCCCGAAACACTTCAACCCCCTACTACCTTAAAAATAAGCGAATAAAAAACTAACCCTTAAAAACCAAGTTTTTATCATACTTCCCTTCTCGTTGAATCAGGTTTTGTGCCTGCACACGCGTCGGGCTAATTACTCACTTGCATTGATTCCAATTTGAAAAAAAACACTAAAAATTTTAAAAATCTAAAATTATACTATATTTATTAATTTTTTTAAACGAAAATTTGTATGATCATTTTTATCGTCGCCACGAGTCTGCTTGCAAATTTTCAGCTCGATTGGATAACGGGAAAAGGGTTAAAAATGGATCCAAAGTTTTTTCATCAAAAATGGTTTCTAATGGGCCATGTCCATGGAACTAGACATGATGAAATAAGCCGCAGGGATTTATCTCAACTAAATCTTAATGCCGCGAAGAATTGCGGTATTGGATTTGACAGCCAGGTTTGACAAGAGCGTACAAACGTAGAAGCTAAAATCGTGGTCACATACAATTGTACAGTACGAAAAGCTAGACAAAAATAATGTGTTGTAAAAAAGCAAAGGCAGCAATTTCCAAAAAAAAAATTGAAAGCAGTCATCGAGGATTACTAATTTATAATGTACTAAATTCGCGATTTTATAGGAAACTTAGCCTATAAAACAAATATACAGGAAGAATGATTTTGGAACGTATTTTATAGAACGTATGATATAATAATAATATTAAGCCAATTAAATGAATTCACTTGATTCCTATTGTATTGTATACAAAAGAAGAAGAAGACATATTTAACAAATTCCATAAATAGATCAAGGAAGAAAGAGTTTTTAAAAAAATATATAAAAATTGGTTAATACATGAAAAAAGTACGGTAAAGTTATTTCCAGGGGGAGAGGAAGGAAGGGGATTTAGTAAAGGGAATATGGGATAAGGACTAAGATCTGTATGATAGAAAATAGTAAAGTTTAAAGGAAGGCCGTGTGGAGTTAAGCAATGGGTTAAGTGTGTTTTAATCTTAGTAGTTGTGTGTTGAAGATGTCGAGTTCACTGAAGAATGTGTTAAAAAACGACGAGGCTCTGTAGAAGAATGAATTCTGTTTAGAGTTTGTGTGGCATTGTAGGAGATACAATGTGACGTCAGTTCTGGTAACTCTAGATGGCACTCGAATGGGAAGACGACTAAGTGGGTCAGGGCAGTCTATCAGGCATCTTTTGAATTTGCTACTTTGTACTGAATTCTACATTTAATTTATAAATACATATAATGTTGAATTCAGTATATTTTAAATTAGTAATCCTCGGCGACTGCATTCAAAACATTTTATTTTAATATTGCTATTAATATTTTTTTTATATCCCACATTTGATGTTTAACAAACAGCGTGTGCTAAATTGCTATACTCGAATGCCTGCATACACAGTAAACTGTGAAAGCTGAGAGTTGTCTAAAAAATCTCATATATATATTTTTTTACGTTTCAACAGGCCAGGAGGCCCAATTACAGAAGCGAAATACATCACAAAACACCCAGGCTTGAGTATATCACGTGGATTAAAATTGTGACCTCACCGGGAATCGAACCCGGAACCCTCGGTGTGGGATCATACCCACTGCGCTACGAGGGCCGCCGATTATAGCGTTATATATGTATCTACAATGTGATTTCACGTTTATTACAAATAATTAAACATTTTGTTTATATTTTGCGAAAATGTCTGGTTAATTTTCGTTTATTTACCGAGTTGAGTCGTGCTGTGGCATACAACTTTGAACAAAATATACGATAAATTAATAATATTTTCAACATTACTATAAATAGCTGATTAAGTAAAATTTTGAGGCGTATCTTCGGACCGGTCCTAAAAAATGGACTTTGGCGCAGACGTTATAACAATGAGCTCTATACTCTATTTAAGGGGCCAAACGTCACAAAATTTATAAAACTGGGAAGACTTCGGTGGCTGGGTCATGTGGAGAGAATGTCCGAGCATCAAGCACCAAAGTCTCTGCTGAACTTAAGACCAATAGGGCGAAGGAGCTTAGGAAGGCCAAAATTAAGATGGAGTGACAACGTCCTCAAAGAAATCTCTGCCTTAGAGCTTCGGAACTGGAGAGAGCTGACACTAGACCGAGATGAGTAGAGGAAAATTTTTGAGGAGGCCAAGACCCACCAAGGGTTGTAGTGCCAAGAGTGATGATGATGATGATAAATAGCCGAACCGGCTGCGATCACTATTGGCCTTGAAGCAGCAGCATACTACAGTTATATTGGCCAATGGATGCTTTGAAAATGGCATTTATATTCTTAATCGTATTTATTGCAATTGAGTTTTTCCTTATTTCCTGGCGGGACCCTCACTTCGCGGAACCCGCCCGCACCTTGGAAAAATAGAAAAAAGGGGATTTTCCATGAAAAAACACTTTAGCGAGAATAAAATCAGAATGTGAAAAGCCAAGCAAATAATGTGAAGTTTTTCACACGCGGAATTTACAATTCCCGATTTTCCCTCTCGTCTGCCGAGAAACAAATTTGACGTTCACAATATAGTGGGAAAAGGAGGCAGAAGCCCGTTTACTTCCTCATTTCCTATTCATTCTGTTTCTTTCTCCGCCCGTTCGTCTCAGTTCTCGCAGCTTCCCTCCGCGTGTGGAGGAGCGAAAGTTAACGGGACGCGCGTGCAAATATCATGTTTTTTTTCAAACACGTATTCAGCGCGGGATTCAATAAAATTCCAGGTTGTCGAAACGTTTGAGGCCCGGAAAATAAAAGAATTTTGATTCGCGTGCACGGCGGATTATTCCATTTCCACAAAACCGCCCCCCCACTTTTCCCACAAGAAAACATCCGCTTAACACACATCCTGTCAGTAATGTTAGTGCCTGAAAGATATTTACGCTAATAATAATAAAATATTTTTAATCGATATACATGTCTGACAGAGACTAAATTATATTTTTATGGGAAAGTAGGTATGGAAATCTTTGGGCTTATGACCTATCGTAAGAATATAAAAATACAATTTCTCATTAAGGGCACATCGCCCTGAAGAAAACTCGTACAATGAAAATAAATTTTCAGTAGGCTTGTTAATCATATACGTACATAAATGAATATAATGAATTCTTTAAAAAAAATATGCTTTTAATTTGATCTGTAATTACTTTTATATAGGAAGCACATGTAGAAACTTAGATGTTAGAGTTAAGGAACACTTAAGGTGTTTAAGTAGTAAAAATCATTCGTCAAATTTTCGAATCATCTTTTGGTTATGGATCATTATTTTATTATTGATAACTAGCTGTTCGTAGCCGGCGTTGCACGGGTTAAGGATTAAGTTGAAAATACAATAAAAATTGTGGGGGGAAACAAAGGTTTGATTCGAACGGTATAATTTTGAGTGCGATCGATCGAAGGGTACAGATTTGCATCGGAAATATGTCATGGGGAGGGGAAGGGGTATAAGATTAGAGGGGAATTTTCATTTATTTTTTTATTAAATTTATTTGGTAAATGTACAAACTTAAGAGTGGCTGTTTTCAATATCATATAATTAATACACATTTATATTAAACGCTTACCTACTTTTAAATGAGAATTTATTCTCGTGTTTATCGTAACGCTGGTATCGCCGTTATTACGAGCCGAGTCCTAAAGAATAAGTTTCCAAATTTTGAGTCCGATCGGTCCAACGGTACAGTTTTGCATCGAATATATGTCAGGGGGAGGGTAAGGGGTATGAAAATAGAGGGGAAATATCGTCTATGTTACTCGCCGAGTCCAAAAGAATAAGTTTCCAAATTTTGAGTTCGATAGGTCAAACGGTACAGATTTGGATCGAAAATATGTCATGGGAGGGGAAGGGGTATGAGAATAGGGGGGAAATATTACCTTAAATTATTATTACTTAAAAATTTTGGACGTAAGAAAAAGTGTAAATATTAATTTGAATATTATAAATAATCGGGTCTTTTTAACAAAAAGTTGTTTTTTAAATTTGTTTTCTTGTTAGTACTTAACCGTTTTATTTTTATTTATTATATAAATTAAAACAGCTTAACAGAAACAAACTTAATTAGGTTAACAGTATTTTAAATGTTTTAGAGAAAGATGAAAAGAATAAGCTCCACTGAAAAAATATACAGGAGGATATTCTGGGAATAGTGCAAGAAAATATGTCCATGATAAACATAATGGAAAATCGAAGAATCCCTGAATATAAAACATTCAAAAACAACGCATAAAATATAAATATTTTCAAGAAAAGAAGAAATTATAATTCACCCAATAATGAAAAGACGAGATAATTAACAAATTTACATTGAACGAGAATATAATTGTGTAAGTACCCACTTTTAACCAAAAATAAGTGTAACTTTCTGGATAATTTCGACCGTTTTGGTTCATTAAATTTTCCAAGAATTCGTTGAACATTCCTGGAGTCTAGAGAGATCACAATTTCATTTTATAAAAACTACTTTTGAGCCTGTTCTGTGATTACTCGTACTTTAATTACCTACTAACAAATTAAGCGTAAATTGTAGAAAGAATAAAAAATAATTTTTATATCGAAATTCAATGTTTATTCATCTTCGTTTTCATGCAGTATGAATATATTTTTCCAGTCTTTCAAAATTACATATATCTTTATTGGTAAAAATATATACAAAATTATATATACGACTTTCAACCAATCAGTTTTGTGTCACAGCTTACAAAAGCTTCGAAAATATATTTGTCACGGAGGTAAAAAGCTTACTAGGCTACGAGCGTGACCCAGTTTTTTCTGAATGGGGATTCAATATTAATTATTTGGATTCTGGAAAAGACGAAAAATAATTAACCTCTTTTGTGGGTACTAGAAAAAACAATGGAAAATTCTGGAACGTGTAAACAAAATTCATGATTTTTATTGGTTGGATGATATATTAATTAGATAGGTGTTATTCGTGGAAAATAGAACAATCCATGAATCTTTTTATTTGATGTATAAATAATATTTTATACTCATTAAATCTGTGACATGCATGAGAGGAGATCAATATAAATACATAAGAGAGATGACTAATCCTCTTTTTCATCATGAGCCATGCACATAATTTATTTAGATGTGTAAAAACTATCGCGAAACTAAAGTGCGACAATGACTGACACGTGGTCTAATCTATTAAGAAACGAAAATCTACCAATTGATAAGTTACATATAAAATTTTAGAACAGATGATAAATAAAGTTAAAAATATTGATTTTCAGGCATATTCTAGTACTATGATAATAATTTGTCTATAGATCTAATTAATTCTCATAATGCAAGTAATCTGTGGCTTGACAATAATACTTAATAGAGACGAAACTATTTTTAATATGGAAAAGAGGGTACGGAAGTCTTTTTGGGTGTTCATAGGGCTCGTGACCTATCGTGCGACTGGCTTAAGTGATCACTTTACACTGTAACGTTCTCAAATATTACAATTCACCAATTCCTCCTACGATAGACTACCACATCTATCAAATTTTTGGAATTTGTATAAATGTTTAATATGCACGTATTGTTTCTTTTGTGAGTTGTATCATAACACTACCGCCACCTGCAGTCGAAAACTTTGTCATTCTTATAAACTAGTACAGATGTCGCTATTGTTAATGAGATATCTAGATTTTGGTCTGAGTTTTTAAAGCGATATTTTTTATACATGTATATGACATTTTTCCAAATTTTTAACATCACATCTATAATATATACTAATGATTAAAGTTGTCCCCTCGGAGATTAAATCCAATATTGTGTTCTTGAAAATTTTTTACATACTCAAAATATTCTGAATGATTTTGTATGTTTTTATTGTTAACGTTCTTGAAGACTTAACAAAACAGAGCATCTTATTAAAACGAGACATCAATATGCATGATGACAGTAACAAAAAATTAAAGAATAAGTGATTTTAGAGAAGAAAATATTTTGAAAGGATTCTAAAAAATGATCCAGTTATAATATACGCATTGAGATTAACAAGATTTTCAACAAAGTATAAAATTTTGCAATCCGCCATTTTAACTGAAACACCGGTCAGAGCGAATGACGTCACGCCTCAGTACCCATCATCGTATCTTTGAACCGTTGCCATAGACACAGTGCAATGTTTACTGAGACTTAACGTCACGTAGACGAAATGACAGCTGCGGGCGTTTTTGCGCGAAATTAAAAATTTCTAGATGAAAATGCAATTATTAGCGTAAAAACTTAGTTTATTACTGAAATAGTGTTATTTTCGGTAACAAAAGACGTGTACCTACAATTTAGAAGGTTATTTCAAAATTAAATTCTAATATTAACATCGTTTACAAAATAATAGCCCCGTGTAAGTCACCACTATTAACCATGTTCCCTCCCTCACCCCTCCCACTCCACAAATCACCCTCGCCCCTCCCACTCCAAAAATCACCCCCGCCCCCTAAAGACACCTAATACAGTACTTTTGCATTTTAGATTAGTTTAAATAACGCTCGTTAATGACACGGACGTGTCGAAACCGGTAGCGTAAATTATTTAATAAGTAACAAATTGTACATTGTTAATTTAAACTCTTAAATAATGTCTGAAAGAAATTGTTACATTGTAAGTGCCCAAGAAATACAAAAAATTATTTCAAAATCTGTCATCACGTCTATTCTTTTGCGTGGGTTAAAATTCAACGAAAGTCAAGGCAAGTCTGTAAAACTTCAATCCAGAAACCAAAAAAAAACAACCGAAAATCCGCGAGATTATAGCAAAAAATTCGGAATCTCTGTATTATGTGAAAATGTGAAATGGAGCAAACAACGCGCGGAGATGAAGAGCCTTTATGTTATGTTTTCTTTAGCTTTACAATAGCAAGCCATAACAGCCCTTTATTGTATGATTTGCTTTCTAGGAAAACATGTTTTCCTCCATTTGCTCACGAAAATCTTCTCCTCTACAATCTTTTCACTGGAGGCTTTTACTGTCCGTTTCTTTAAAAAACACGTTATGTTTTTTTTCTTGTCCAAAGTGATTTCAGCAAACCCTTAGGCGAGCTATTCACCCGAGATTTATACTCAGTATCGCTAAATATCGATGGCACAAAAAGGTCTTTAGCTCCAGGCTTACAGGGAGGTTAATCTTATAATGATTAATTGTGATAAATCTTACAATGTGCTACTACTTGCTACGTTCAATATGGAGATAATTTGAAACCGTTGGCGGTAGCTAGACTATATACAAACAGTCTTTTGATTGGTTTTTGAACATCAACAATTACTTTAATTACTTTTTCTAACCCCCGATAGCCCAATGCATATTAAATTAATATTTATTACAATTGAAAACACATCAATACCGAGCTTCGCATCTAATGCATTTGTAGTCTAAGGCTTGGATCGATATTTTTCATTATTCTCATCGAAAGATATCGATCATGTCGGAAGCCGCAGACAGCACAGCCCTATACCTTTTTTGGGAGAATATTCTGGAAGCATGCGCAAATATCTATAAATAGAGGGAGAGACGCGATTTTCAACACTCTCTTCGTAGACCTCGTTCATCCAGTGTTTATATAACTAGTCTTAAGTTTTTATTAAAAAGTATTGTTAAAAATCTGTGTATTCAAAAATTAAATAAATCTTGTAAGTATATTCCAAATTCTTCTTTTTATTCTCTGCTTCCCGAATTATATATATATTCCAATATTAAGATACCCCAGTATTTAAATATTGGTGGTGACCCCTGAAATAAAATAAAGCCCATAAAAAACAAAAAATAAAAGAGAAACATATATTCTCGCCCCCCACCCACACATTCTTTGTAGAGCTACATTCGAAATTAAAAAGAAATATTACATCGGAGAGATGTGTCGAAGGCTGGTAGGAAACTAATTCTTCACTCCTGCATTAAATATTCACAATAAAAATCCCATTCACAACCCTCTCCCCCTTTCACGCCTCCCCGCACTCCCTCAATAGGTCATTACTCGACTGTTTTCAATAGTTATTATTCTAACCTGTTGTCGAGGGGATGCCTCTACGAAAGCATATTTAAGGGATGCCTCTTTACGAAAGAAATTGAACATCTTGGAAAATATAGAAATTCATCTAAATAATAATAAGGCCTTAAACATACAAACACCACTTATTACATCCCCCCTTCTTACCATACTAGCCCCTCCCAGCGACCACTTTCACTTTCCGCCTGCCCCTCCCCCGCTCCCGACAACTCCCGCCCCTATGTAGTAGATAAAATGTCTTCTAGTCTTAAGTTAGTATATTACTGAAGATGATGCAGTAAGCATCGAAAACGTTTTAATTAATTTATTTAATTAAACTATCATTGTGTGAAGTAAACAACGTTGTGTTTCTATTCATAGTTATTAAAGCATATTTGTAATATAAGAGTGCTCAGTCGTGTATGTAGCGCAGTTTTAAAAAAAAATATAAAAATCGAGCGCGCTGAACTTCGTCTGATAAAAAGGAATGTCTCCGCTTCTAGTTGAGAAATTATTTCCAAGCTCTGCGCCGTTATAACGGCGCAAACAAGACTGTAACGGGCACTTGTTTTATTTCGTTAAACGGCGCAGTCCGCTCTCGGGCCGTTAAACGGAATGTTTTCCTTTCTTCTCGGCAACCGCTGGCCGTTACGTAACGGAATACCGAGTAACGACTCGTTCCAGACTCGCAACGTATCCGTTACCATTTAAACGGTGATTATAAACTTTTTAGACACACAAAGAAAACATCAGTCCGTTTTATAATATTACAAAGAAAACATTCGTGCATTTTACATAACCGTAAAGAAAAAATTACCTCATTTTACTATTTGCAAAATTACGCACTGGGGATTGCTGCAAAAATTAATAATTAACTTATCATCACTCAGTTTCCCTTAAGGAGAGAAAGAATTCACCTTCAAACATCATATTCTCAAACATATCACCAGATTGTTGAAGCTTCCAACAGAGACGCTCTCTTCTGTAGCCTTCAACATTCGCCTCATTTTCTTCACCATTCTCTCTCCACTCATAAGTTCCACAACAATTATGGTACTAACAAATCTACGTTTGTCCTTTTTTTAAGTATTATTAAGTAGTTGTTATTAATTAATAATAGAATAATAAAGAAAGACATTGTTTCCTATATACTGCAATGGACTTTTATAATGGAATTTTTAATAACATAAAGGAACTAAATAATGTGAATCTATTCCATAAACAACTTAAAGGACTTGTGTTGGTGGGGAGATAAATTTTTGATAAATTGTATAAAAACTAATTGATGTATCGATAGTTAATATGTACGGGTACTTCATTTTATTTATTTTTTTCTTCTTAATGTTTCTCAATACCAGCATACAATAGCTGTCTGGGAACTTGTAATTTAATTTTTAAAATATTTTTTAATGTTACTTAAGTTAAAATTCTTGTATACTCTTACTACCTTCCAATGTGTATTTTTTTTAAGAAGCAATTAAATTAATTTTAATTATTTAAACAACTTTGTATTAACCACTTAACTAGTAACCTTTCGTTACCGGTTTCGATACCACTGTATTTTCATCAGGACGGACGCATACTAACTATCCATTACCATCCATCCATAAGTAATGGATAGTTAGTATGTGTCCGTACAGTGGTATCAAAACTGGCAGACGTAGAGATACTAGTTGCTAAAGTTGGTCAATACAAAGTTGCTTAATTAATTAATGTAATAGATCTGAGGGACGTATGTCACGATTCATGAAAGAGACAGAGTGTGAAAGAGAGAGCGAATGTTTATAAGGTCGCGCGCCAGTCAGGAGAGAGCTTTTTGACATCTGGAGACTACTGCTATAGACTTTGTATAAGATTGCCGTATCACTGTTAAGCGAAATGTATTGTTACCTGAAATAAAGATCCAAGTGTACCAGCATATTTTATTGAAGAACCCAGACATCACAAGTGGCGCAGCCGGTAGGATATCATAATTAAAATTATTAATAACGTCCAACCACAAAATTAGCGCTATAAACATCTAAAATATAGCAATTACATTATTTAAAAGCCGTGAGTACACAAATTTATACATCAATTTATTGGTAGGCTTTGCATTCAGCTGTTGTATATTTGAAATCTTGCTTACTTATACTTATACTTACTACCCTATATAGACCACTTAATGAAAAATACACACACAACAAAAGAAAATTTTTAAAACAATTTTATAAAAAGAAGTTAATTATTGATGCTACATTTTTATTTAAAGAAAAAAAATAGCCCATAAAAACCAAGTTTTTACAAAACTCCCTTTCTCATTTTCGAGTTTCGTGTCTACCATATGCCTCGGAATCTCCATACAACTTGTATGAAAAAACCATTAAAAATTTGAAAAATTCAAATTATACTATAATTATTTATTGTTCTTAACGAAAATTTGAAAGATCTTCTTGATCGTCACCACGAGTCTACTTGCAAAGTTTCAGCTCGATTGGATCACGGGAAAAGGGTTAAAAATCGATACAAAGTTTTTCCGTCAAGCAAGCAAGCAGACGCCACGAGTTAAAAGAAAGGAAGTAAATACATTCATAGTCCAACAAATTATTTCAACGGTTGTTTTAAATCATATTATTATTTTTAGCAATTGTAAATTTGTTGAATTTTGCTAGCAGCTAAAAAGTTAATTAATGCGTTGGCGATGATGGAAAATAAATTAACTATTAGTTTGGTTGACAAAAATAGAAGTTATAGTTGTAGACATAGATATAATAAAATTTAAAAATATTTTTAATATCTTTTTGATATAAGCACAATATAAACTGTATGATATTAAAATATCGTTGGACGTTTGATGCTCTGGGAATGTTGTGCTGGCAAGGAATATTAGCATATGATGAATAGCCTAGATATACCTAGAGTTCAATATTGTTCGCGTAAAGTTATGGCTATATAATATTGTTTAGCAAATGCTTTAATTACACAAAATCACCAGTTTATATACGAATTAATTATCATTAAATGAATTGATTAAAACATCCTCTTTTTGTTCAATTTCAAGTATTACTTTGTAAGTTTGTGGTGACACAGCCTAGATAAACCTAGAGTTCAATATTGTTCGCGCAAAATGATGGCTTAAAATATTGTTCAGCAAATGCTTTAATTACACAAAATCACCAGTTTATATACGAATTAAATATCATTAAATGAAATAAATTAAAACATCCTATTTTTGTTCAATTTCAAGTATTACTTCGTAGGTTTGTGGTGACACAGCCTAGATAAACCTAGAGTTCAATATTGTTCGCGCAAAATGATGGCTTAAAATATTGTTTAGCAAATGCTTTAATCACACAAAATCACCAGTTTATAAACGAATTAAATATCATTAAATGAAATTGATTAAAACATCCTATTTTTGTTCAATTTCAAGTATTACTTTGTAAGTTTGTGGCGAATGAACGTCAAAGGTATTTTTACAGCCACCAGGCAAAATAAATGTACACTAGAGATAAAGGGAGAATCTCTTGATGTCCGGCGAGTGTATTGAATGACCGCATTCACTCCAGCGAGATAAAAGCGGTACTTGCACTCACATACATTTTATCCTTCGAAACTACTTGGCGCGATGGTTGAATTCAATTTGAAAATATTTTGTATTTTTAGAATATAAAAATCGCGATGAATGATATATGAAATATAATATTTTTTGGTGTAAGTAATTAAAAATATGTTTTAACTTAAACAAATTAAAGTTGTTCAATATAACTTTCACAAAATATTTGGTAACACCCACTTTAGACCCCCCACAACTTGACCTGAGGCGAGTATCGTGCTGTAGGCAGAAGTGAGATGTGCTCCAAGTCGGGAACAAGATCAAACACGCAGGGGAGAGAGTATAGATAGTAAGTAGAGGAGTAAGAAGGAGAGAGAGAGGAGAGAGAGAGAGAGAGGGATATATAGATATATATATTGGTGAAAGGTTTAACAATACTATGGTCGGAGATGTGGCAGGCGCGTGCAGTGGAAACATTGAAGCATGACTTTTTGTAAACGTATATTTTGGAAAAAAAAATAGAAATAAAATATTTATGCTACATATTTTTATGATATATCAAAATACAAATGCTATGATAACAATTGTGATAGAAATATTGCGACATATATGTGTATTCCGATTTTTTTTTCAAATAATTGCTTACGTAAAAGTCATGCTGCGATGTTCCCACTGCACGCCCCTGGGTTGTGTTGTATTGTGTTGTGAACATAGTAGTGTAATGTTGGTCCTGACAAAGAGACGGGTATGTCCTGAAACCGGTAGAACTAAAATCTGATGGTGGTTGATACTAATTCAACTAATATTCTGTTAAATTGAAGTCTGAGAGGAAATCCAAATGTGGTCACTTTAAAAAAAATTAAGTTGATTTTTTTTAATAGAGAAGTGAATGCGAAATACCTATCACATCAATATTATTACTATTTTCAAACTAAGCTAAGCGCCTGTGTCATATGAAAATGGGACTTAGTTGCAAAAAGCAGTCTCATAGTATGGGCCCGACCAATTATCACTAGGCGAGAGTCTTAACCACTAAACCAACAAGCTATTAATTATTATACAATTATTATATTATAATTATAGTTTTGATAATTTATTAAAGATTGTTAAGTGAAACTTGTTATAAATATTCGTTTATTTACAGTCAAATTCCTTGATGTAAGTACATGGCTCTTTTTTTACAATTTGATAACATATTATGAATCTTTAAATGTCACTATATGATGAAAGAGACGAATTTCCTTTTTTAAAAATGAAAATATGACAACAAACCTTATGATTTTTGAAATTTTTTGGGTACATTATTTTTTTTAAATAAAAACAATTGGTGTAAAAAAGGCAATATTCTATTGTTTTTCTTTTATCCTTTTCTAAAACTGACAAATTCATGATACTCTTCTTCTAGTAGTATATAGTAAAAAAAAATGTGTCGTCTTTACTGATTCTTGCGTGCGCGTTAGCATTAAAAACAATAAACAATCATCGTTTTTGATGAAATTAGATATATCAGGACATGATATCAATCAAAGAATATTAAACAGTACCTATTGATAATGTTTTGCAACATTAAAATTTGAATTTCTAATTGTGGATCTGTTATAGAATCTGTTATAGGATCTGTTATAGAAACCGACACAAGGGTAGCAATATATAAACCAAAACACTATTCTGCCTTTTGTTTAAGCACAGCGGTGGTGCAGAAAATTGCTTCTGATTGAACTGTTAAAACTATGAGCAATATCCAATTTACCAATCAAAACCCAATCTACTGAAGCCACGAATGACTCGGTTAGCTACGCTCCAATGACTCAATCACACATCAGGAAATATTAACCGATATTTCATCAGTTCTGACGAGTTGATTTGATATTTGATCACTGATAAACACATTATGGAAATTATATTCAAATAAATAAATAAAAATTATGTACGATTTTTATTAACAAACTAGATGTATATAAACCGGAAAAAATGATGATAGGTAGTTTCACACTACGGTCCCTAAGGAAGTATTTATTTAGTTATATAAAAAGCAAAAAAAGGAAAAATGGAA
This sequence comes from Agrypnia vestita, assembly GCA_016648135.1. Lineage (NCBI taxonomy): Eukaryota > Metazoa > Arthropoda > Insecta > Trichoptera > Phryganeidae > Agrypnia > Agrypnia vestita. The sequence continues at coordinate 990 of JADDOH010006142.1, read as the reverse complement.
AGAAAAAAAATTCTATAGAGAAGAAAATAGAAAAAAATCATATAAAGAAGTAACGGACGTTACGACGGATGGACGGATGATTGGAATAATTTTTATTAAAAATCCATATGTTACATCATAGATATTCCATTTCTTAATAAGAACATGACTTTCTTTTCTGTCTCGAACAAAATTACGCCGAGAAAAGTTACATGTCAGTCAAGGCGGCCGAGTTCCACTGAAATAAACATGACGCGGCCAATTTTGTTTTTTTTTATATAACAACACTTTTATTTGAACCTTAATAAATGCCAGTAAAAAAAATAATTGATCACCTTCTTGCAAAAATCCACCTTATTATATTCTTAAAGAGTGAAGGTTGTGGTCGTTAGAAATCGGATATTTTATTACTTAATATGTATTACAGAGAAGCGAATCTCGACGTTTCTTTGGATTCTTATCCAACGTCATCAGAATGAATAGAGATGATAGTTACAAACTATCGAGTATTTGGCGCCCTGTTCTAACGACACTGATTCAACCCTTAAGGAGGGGGGTAAGGTTAATTCGTACAAAAAAAGGCATGTTTTTGTGAATTTTTTTGTGACAACACAGTTAAAATCTCTTTATTAAAACCAATGATACATTAAAGTATGACATTTGATAAATATTGTGTAAAATTTTCAAGACGAAATATTAAAAAATACGGCAATGGCAGCAATTATTCGGACATGTCTTGGAAAAAAGTAGAATTGCGGTGTCCATCATAACTTGGTGCTAAATCATCTGAAATCAAAAAATCAAAATTCATTCGATAGAAAATAGATTTTTCCAAGTAACGCTGGGAGGGTTTCTTGAAATTCCAATTTTTCAATTTTTTGGAACACTTTGAAGGGAAAAACGCGATTTTTTGCGAAAAATATCGACTAATTTGTTATTAAAAAATAAAAATTAATAACAAATTTGAAAAACACTCGACAGCGTTACCTCGTAAATTATGTACAGAAATAG